>ML814023.1:124935-141522 GCA_009831015.1 Picea engelmannii | reverse complement strand
TTTAAAGCAAGGGTGTGGATGTAGAGAACTTGATATAAGCTACACACAAACATCCAACAAATATTATGACATGTTTCAAACCCAAGGAAGGCATACCTATGCTTGGGTGATAAAGACTTGCAAGATATGGCCACCATAAAATACACTGTGGATCCATAATTATATTGATAAAAGGTATAGCCACATAGGATACATTATGGATATATACTCCTATGACCTGACCTGATCATAGCCATGAAGAATACACAGTGGATCTATGAGATGACAAGACATAGACACGACCAATACAAAATGGATCTATGTGACAGTATATGTGTCAATATTCAAGAGAAACTCCATCGCAACCTAGGCAAAGTACATATTAGAGTGATTACTCAACCGAGGGTATTATTACCAATCCCGATGTAGTATGAATCTAACCATGTGAATAGATGTCCTAATGTCGAACATGGCAGAAACCACTTGATTACCGGTCAATGATGTAAATCGTTAACAAGCACGAGGGAGATCACCATTGATGTCAATGATTCCCAAGGTACTCTAGTACATTCCAATGAATGTGAATGGATGAGATGAAGTCGAACATCCGTGGAATCATCCAATCAGAGGTCAATGATGTAAACCCACTATCAAATGTGAGGAGGCCTGCCATTGAGGCATGCAAGTCCCAAAGTACTAATTGGTTTCTAAGTCTAGTTCCTGGATAATGTGTTGAGGTCGACAGGAATAGACTCGTCGAAGGAGGGCCTTGATGTATCCCCCATCAATGACACGAAATAGACATAGAGATGTAATTGGTAGATAAAATGAACATGGACTGACATGGTTATTGAGACAAGATATTTGTGATGGTTGACTCTCGAGGTGGATACTTCCCTTGAACATTTAGGCACAACAACAAAAACATGACATGGACCAAAACACGATGATGCAGTGGATACTGTGACTTTCGTCGGGTGACCCAAAGGAGTAAGAAAAACTCAAAGAATTGATTCAGTGCAGAGGTTCAGTAGATTAATATGTGCACAAAGACAAAGTGCCATGTTCAAGGGAGACTCTAAGAGTTATTGGTAATGTTCTCAAAAACTGCTTGGCTTACTTCCTTCAATTTTTCCCTCATCCAGATAGACGAGTACCTCTTTTTAATTTAACGAACTCAAGGAGGGTAACACATGCTCAATATAACTCACCTTCGGTAAGTTCCTCTTCCTTTGTTTAAAGAACTAGAAGAAGTAAGGGTTCAGTCCCATATGGGCCTGTCGATGTTTGTTTAACGAGTCCAAAGATAGAAAACTCAAAGTTTTTTCATGATTATAGAGTATGGAAAAACACTCAAAAGAGAACTCTCTCAGTTCCTTTTTCATAAAATAGTCTGATGAGACTGAAAAAGAGATAAAATATCACTTAATAAACATTTTCTTCAAATACTTTAACGAGCGTGAAGAGAACAAGGTTGCTTGACAATCTTTTCATGTTTAGAGAGTCTAAAAAGAACTTAAAGATGACTCCAATGTTGTCCATTTTCATAATGTTAGTCTCGCGAGGCCGAAAAAGAGATAAATTATCACTTGAAAGATGCCCTTTCAAACCTTTTAATGAGTGGGAAAGGAAGCAAGATCGCTCAACAATATTTTCATGTTTAGAGAGTCTGAAAAGAGATTAAAGAAGACTCTAGGGGGTTCCTTTTTCGTGTATCCATACAGGTCCGAAAAAGAGATAAAAGTCTACCCGTATGCATTCTCATGTATTTACGAGCACGAGAAAGAACAAAGACTAAGCTCGATATGCCCCCAGATTGAAAGCTAGTGGCTTAACTCTAGAATGATCATCAGAGGCTGGAGACATGCCCTCCAAGCTTCAATTCATTCACCGATGTCGAGGTTGTCACCGATTTCTCTACTAGATGAGAAAAAGGAGAAGGATGGATGAAAAGAAGGTTCAAGAGAGGTGAATATTTAATTTTTTAACAAGCTTGACACAGGAAAAAAACTATGCTCAAGGTTTCGAGTTCGATCCCCAGATTGTTGTTTCATTTTTAACGAGTTTTCTACAGAGAAGTAAACTATGCTCAAGACCTATGTTTAATTTTTTAACGAGCTTTCCACAGAAAAGAGAAAAAATATGCTCGTAGACTCTACTTGATCATGGATTCAAAGAGAATAATGCTCTGGAAGGATACCATGTCAAGGGAAAAAACTCGGTCATGGCTTCTAGGAGATCTTCACTAGATGGAAGATAATCACTTAGGAAGGAACACATGTTGAGGGTCATGATATGGGTAAGGAGATCGGGCTCCAATAACCCTACCGAAGAAATCACCATGTCCACTACTGGATCTAAATCATCGAAAGTTGAAATCATGGGAGATGATGGAAAATCAACACTAGGAGGGGAGATAGAGTGTATATCTTCCCAAATTTCTTCATGAGGGGGAAGAAAAGAGGAACAATGATGGTTATCATCCCAAGGTAGCTCATCAATGCTCAACATTTCCATGATAGATTCATCGGAGGGAAAAATTAGGGAAATGTGATCAATTGTAGACGGCAAGGAACTCAAACGTGATTTCATCGAGGAAACGTCAGGCGCCAATAGATGTTGGTCATTCGATGAGGGAGAAGCGGATTGGATAGAAACATATGATTTTTCGGCTAGACTAAGTGGCATTGTGTCACCTAGTGCATCAAATTCCAATGGACTAGGTACAATCCAAGGGTTAGATGATTCCAAAGATTGATAAGTTGCGGTCGAAATCATATCGACGGTGGAAATATGATGTGTAGTCGGTGGAAGTGGTGTAGGGAAGGTACCCATGAGGCTAGAATATTTCAGCAAGACAACACCAACGCTTCCATACATGATCTTGTGGTCTCCCAAGAAAGTAATATTGTTGGTAGTGAGGGCGCGAGCATCGGTCATGCAAAAATCCAACTAATCAATTGTGACAATTTTTCCATGATGAAGAAATTGTACACATTGAAATACCAACGAGGTAATGGTAGTCATAGCATAAAACCAACTTCTTCCAAGTAACAAGTTGTAATCGAGGGGATCATCGACCACCTCGACATCAACAGTAACAGTTTTTCCACCCAATTGGATGGGCAGGGACTATAAAATCCCATGGGGATGAAAACCTCACCCATCGAAGGCGTGTAACATAATTGGGTATTTGTTAAGTGCGGGCGATTTTAAACCTTTCCAACACACTAAAGACATGACACAAGTTGAGGCTCCCTCATCCAAAATAGTTCGGTGGATTTGTTGATTGTGAACAACAACATCAACTTGGAAAGCGAGTTGGTGGGAGAGTCGAGACGCATAATTGTCCAGGTTAAACATGATATGGTTGGACGAATCAGGATCAATAGTGCCAATAGTGGCCAAGAGCATTCTACGTTGACTAGGGCAGTGTTGTAGAACTTCTAACGTAGACATAGCACATGGTTCTTGAGCCAAATCTTCAACAATGTTGTAGTTCTAGGCGACATGTGAACTATGATTAAAGGTAGCTTTGCAAATAGTGCTCTTAGGAGGGTGTAAGATAGATTCGAATGTGGTTTTCGCAATCTGAAGTGGTCCAGACGGAGGATTAACCGATGGAAGACTAACGAAGGATAGTGATGGATCTGATAAAGTACTAGTACTGTTAGTGTCTTTTCCTTTGTCAGGGTTACCTGGTGTGTCATATGTCTTAGAGAGAGTGGTCAAATTAATCCCATTAAACATATAAATATGTGCACTTGATAAGGCCTCATCATTAGGATGGCTATAACTACCCCCAGGAGAGGGGGTTTGAGCAACTAGGGATTGCTGCTGTGGAAAAGGCTGAGTAAGCACAATGGGTTGTGACTTTCCTTGGAAAACAAATTCCACTTCATTGTGAAGTGGACAATCTTGAGTGTAGTGATCATCACCACAAATGATACATGGGAATTTTAGTTTCCGTTGTGTTTTCTTTTCAGTAGCAGGTGTTTGAGCCTAATTTTTTGGTTGTTCATTGTTATTTTTTGATTTATTCTTTGTCTTCTTCTTACCTCTGAATTGTTGTGAAGGGGCAGATTGAACTGCATTCACCTCAGAGATCTTTGTTTGGCGGGAGGTAGAGGAGAGTGTGGTCGATTGGGAAATAGATTGAGTTTTGATGGAACCGATAACACCATCCACATGAGATGAGGATGACGACTTAGAAGGATCGATATTAGCCAGAGCAACGTTCAGAAGAAAATCATACAAAGTACCAGATTGTGAATAAACCAAATCTAAGTACTGAGCCCGAGAAATGGCTTGTTCCTCAGTGACCGCGCCACCCATAGTGACATCGCAAGCGATTGGGGGTAAAAGTGATTTAGTAAACCATTTCGCCAATAATATGTCAGGAATGATTTCCTTGATCATCCTTTGTCATTGCCTCCACTCATGAATATGGTCAGAGATATGCACAAAGTCAGTTTGATGAAGGGAGGTCAAGAGTTTAGTAGTCGTCTCGTAGCGAATAGGTAGTTGAAAGTGCATGAGGAAAGACATGGAAAGGGAATTGAAAACATGAAAAGAAGCACGTGGTAGTTCAATATACCACTTTGTTGCCGAGCCTGTAAGTGTTCACTGGAAAAGACGCAAACGTACAGAATAATCCATGAGGGATTTTAGTTGGAATGACTGGCCAAATCGGTGAATGAAAAATAGGATCATTAGTTAACCGAGACAAGTCTAGGAGATCCAGGGTCGTAAGGAAAGGTAGCTGTCGGTTAATTTGTGGATGATACTGATGCGACATAGGAACACCAATAGGACCATAAACTGGGTTAGGTGGATAGTTGTAACCAGTAGGTCCTCCTACATATGGTTGTTTTTGGCCAGGATAAGCAGGATTCGATGGTGGATGAGAAACATTTGCATAACTCGGTGGTTTCTGAGAATTATAGGCCAGGTGATTTGATTTCTCATGAGGAGGATAAACATTTTCCCTTGAGAATGGTAAGGATTAGATCCCAGAGGTGGATATACATTAGACCCATCAGGAGGATAATACTGTGGTCTCGGAGAACTCCAGGTGGTGTTTGGGATGCCGCTCAGATAAGGTTGTCCGTAAGATGTTCCGGAAGGAACAAGATTTGATACTCCTCCTAGTGGATTATGAGATGAGTTCCCCCCAATGTGGGGTTGAATAAAAGTGCCTCCTAAAGATACTCCCCAGGATTGTGAAGGGTTTCCAGCAAACGAAGGTTTCCCCCCTGCCAGTAGTGGATTTACGACTGGGGTATGACTACCAAACAGAGGTTTCCCTCTAGAAAGAGCATGAAAAGGGGGGTGTCCCCCAGGAGGGGTAGGCCTTCCATAGAATGGTATTCCTCCAGGAGGGAAAGGTTTGTTAGATGGTGGTTTCCCTCCAACTAGTTGTGTTTGGCCAGCAGGGGTCTACATTCTAGGGTGAAAAGATGTCCTAATAGGATCGTGTGGAACATGTGGAGCTGTAGAGTAAAAGCTTGTAGAAACTGGGGTAGGTATTTAAGTGTCTTGGAGATGAGTAGAGGTGATGAGTCCAACATTAGGATGGATGTGTGCTAGCATAATAGTAGGGTTAATAACCTGATCGACTGGGTGATTCATGGTTTGACCGGATGGTCCCATTCCACTAGGAGGGTCACGAGGATGAAAGGGTTGTCGAAAGAATTCAAAATGTTCATAGAGATCACGTCCTGATGAATTCCTCCATACAGAACGAGCAGGTGTGGGATTGGTATCTACTGCAGTGCTAGGATGAGCAGGAGTCCTATACTCATCACCAAAGATTGTTTCTATGGATCCCATATATGTTTCGGTAAAATTTCTCTCTGGTAATCATGGGACCTCTTCGTCTATGATGTTCACAAGGGAGCATAAATGAAGTAAAAGTGGTTCAAGAGGGGTTATCAACATAGATGTAGTGGGATTTTCAACCATAACCAAAGTTCCTTCTGAGTTATCTAATGGAGGAGCAATAACACTTCCAACATCGGATTGATTTTCTACCTCTCTATGGTAGTTTTCTTCTGGAGGGTTAGGAGGTAAGGGTTGATAGCCTTTCGAAGGAATCCCTTGCATCCTACGTGATCGACGAATACCTTTATCATCTACAGGCTCAATTGTGGAGAATAACATAACAAACTGAAAATCTAGGGCCAACTAACAAAAAGAAATAGCATACGCTAATCAAATCTAGGAATCAACCAAGCAAACAAAACTTCTCTCGATGATTGTACTAGTTGGTGATGAAATCCAACGTCGCGTGATCACGTTGAGAAGGGCTAGGATATGGTGGAATAGTTACAATGGAGACCTGCTTAATGGACTTTCACCTTGGTGCAAGCTTCCACGCAGTAATTGTGGATTTACCCTCCAAGGAGCCTGAGTGAGTTTGACCAATGTCTATTCCAGGTACAGTGAGAATTACCTTCACCGTCACCTTATGTAAGTACCTAAATATTATGGAAACTAAAGRCACCAATTCACAGTCAGTCCCTGTGCAGGTACAATCGACAGTCCGATCCGAAACGTATGGGMAAGATAACAAGTCYGAAATCAACCCGAGAGGCTCCCACACATAMTCGTGGGTATACCTCCAAGTGACCCCCAATATACGATCCGACCACTACAAAAAATTGAACCATGGAAGGATAATCTTCGTAATTCACCTAAATGCGACCTCGAGTGTAACCCCTGTGTGAGAGGGGAATCCCAKAAAACTAATGCGACAATTGRWTTTGACTCTCCCTAGCTCARGGTGATAATGTTTGTTTTGAAAACTTTKGAGAGTTGTACTCACAGCCTAATCCAAAGTGCTAACCCTAGTCTACTATTGGTGGAAGATCCTAAAAACAAAAAATGTTCTAGATAATTTTTAATTAGCGTTCRTTTTACAACTGTTCTTTACTCAAAGGGTGTATGAAAGTGARACTGATGGAATGATGACTCAATTCCCAAAAATATGCATAAAATATGATAARCAATTGTTTCTCTTCAATGAACGCATATTTAAGGGAAAGAGAAAGAGTTGTTTTCACTATCAAACACTAATATGGAATGTCCTYAATCAATTTGTTCTCAATCGAATTCAATGTAACGCCGAAAMATTTCAGAAATGCCTTCTAATATGCAAACCAATCACTAAGATATATCTTTGTTGTTTGTATGTGAATGATGATTAATTCAATGCAAAACTTCTCCTACTAACTACCCTTTCAGGTCAAGGAGATTCGGACAAGAATAATCATATTTCGCACAAACAACACACCCTCTTGCTATGATTGAAACAAGAAGCAAAGAGAAAATCAAATATAACAAAGAAAATCAAACAATTCACACAAAAGAGAGATGTTTAATAACAATGACCTCAAAGAACCAAATGAGATGGTTCACAAATTTCTGATTCCCTTCACCAGATTTCCCACTTACTCGGATAAGAGAGAAGAAAGTAGTGGATTGATTCCAAGTTCTCAACAGCAGAAAAAATCAAAATAAGGAAGAAGGTCACAAAATATGAACAGAAAAGTGCTTATTTATTAGAAAGTATAGTGTCAAAGGTCAATAGGAAGAAGCATTGAAGCACAAAGAAGCTGAGAAAAGGAAAAACACAGATTGGATTTTAGAAAATACAATTCTGGAAGGGTTTTTTTGCAAAGAAAGGATGGTGCTCTAGTGTAAGGGGCACAAAATCATTATAATGCTTTGTCTAAGACCTTTAGGGAGTTCTGGTGCTCTGATAATAAGGTAGGGGAGCGTTGGTGTCCTAAAACCCAGAAAACTGTCCAAAAAACCCAAAAACTCAGTTGAACTTTGGCATTCAAAGTGTATGTGATGGAATAAGGATTCAATAAACATATGAAATCAAACATACGAGGTGAAAAATGTCTAAAAATAACAAATGGTAAGACATGGTCTATGAGCAAAACCAAAACTAAAAGTTTTGATTTGTCCCCAGTGGATTCGTCAATTTCTGTTGTAGGAAAATCTCCCTACGGACAGGTAGATCTCCTCTTGAGAGCTAGACTCTTAACTCTTAAGACAAAAGGTGCTCAACATGGAAATTGACTTCCTTTTAGATCTAGATAAACTAATGTGTGAGGAGGAAGGTGAAAAGAAGTACCTTTTACCAGTGTTTGTCCCTGCACGGTCGGAGTTGAGCTCTAATATTAAATTCCTTGATAAGCCCTGTAGACAAACAAAGATACAACTAGCTTCCTACTCTACTGAGATTAGATTGAAGTAGATCCATCTATTAGAGACAAATTCATGTGAGATCAAACACAGATTTGAAATAAATATTCCAAGCATATTATATTAATGAGAACAACAATGAAGAAAACTTACAACTATATATGTGAGTGCAACAGCTTCATCAAGTTCCCCTTGTCCAAACCCTTGCTTAAACAGTCCACACGCAGAATGTTGATGTTCCAATACCACACATGAGATCATAAGTTTGGTATAATTCTCAATCTTCATTCCCCCTTCCCCCATGGAAATCCCTCATTATATAATATTTGGAGACTTAACCACCATGGAGAGAATCTCTCATTAGATCCACCAAGAAAGGGATCATAAGATATTTATGGAGAAAATATCTCTTAAGGATTTTGGGGAGGAAATATCTCTCAAGGATTTTAAGGAGGAAATATTTCAACCATCCATGACATACTCCACCTTCCCTAAAAAATAGGAAACCAACTATGAGGTGGATCCTCGCACTTAATTACTTTCTTTTTCATGAATATTAATAATAATTCATGTGCACTTGATTCTCTCACTCAATCAATTTCTTTTCCATGAATATTAATAATAATTCATGTGTACTTAGTATTTCTTTGCCTTCATGTAATATATCTCTCCTCCACATTGACTAGGGATTGTGACATAGGTTATCCCATGGTGTCAAGGTGTATGTGACACTTATACGACACTTTACGACACTTAGGGTGAGGTACCTAGGTGTGAAAATTTCATGTGTAACAACTTTGCCCCTGCTTCTCTAGTTCAGTAAGAATGAGGATTTTGATCAAACCATGGTGGAAGAGACTATTGTGGGGGTTGGTCACATTTTTCCTCACTTGAGAAGACATTTTCTCCAAGATTTTAAGAAAATAAAAGGGAAAGTTCAAAGGTTTATTGAACAAAAAACGAGGTAGCAATCTCAAGTGACAAGCTTTGAAGGTGGAGTATCTACCTTCACATGTAATTAAACTTGTGATAACGATGAGGGGATTGACTAATTATGGCTTTATCCACTCCTTAGCATACCCTTTTTCTCCTAAACACCCTATTGTAACTTGAGCACGGAAATTGATGATTCTTGAACCACCTATCTCCCATTCTTGGAAGTTTTGTTGTAGCAACAATTGACTCTTCTATGAATGCAAAGTTGAGAGACCCTACATGTGCTATCCTTTCATAAAAACCATCTGCAAATTTCATAGAAATACCATCATCATGGCCTTGCAAACTCGACAGAAATGGCCCCCAACCAGCACGCAAGAACACTTCCCTACACTGTGCGAATTCTGGAATGGAAAGCAAGTCTGCATAGGAGGATGGTTCGTATCACTTGGGCATTGTGACAGGGTTTGAATTCACCAAGAAAGGGAGAAATCAAGCCACATAGAGACACAAATTGGGCACGGTCTGAGTGCAATTGGAACAGAGGGAAAATTTTACCAAGCAAGGGTGCAAACAAGGCAAGAAATGGCACGGGTTTAACACGGTCTCAGTGTGATTAGAACAGAGGGCGAATTCGACAGAGGTTGGGCACAATTCCTTTACGTAGGGTAGAGAAAATGGCAAGGTAAAATGAAACAATAGAGTGCCCAACCTGATTTTGGATGCTCTTATGGTGGAGTGCGTTGCCCACATGTGTGCGTGAGCTGCCATGTGTGGGAGATTCAAATTTGATGGCCTCAAGCTTGGGAGCAATGGAGTGGTGCATACTTAGATCAATGTCCAAGTATTTTGACTTGGAAATTTTATCATAACCATATAAGGCATCTTTTAATCAATGCCTGTAACAAATTTAATTGAATGTAATTGAATTCTAGTTCCCTCGAATCTAGGACAGTTACTGGTATGCAATGCAATGGCACTTCAAATGACAGTTCATACGACACCTCATCTAGCATCTCATACGGTACTTCATCTAGTACCCCTGTGTTAAGTGCATTTTATTCTCTTTTAATGGACAACCTGCAATTTTGAAGTGTTTTTGACAACCATAGTGGTTAATGAGCAGAGGTAGAGTGCTCCATGCTTACTCATTCTTCTTGTATATGACATATAGTGTCAAAACCTATAATGAACGGGTTATAGTAAGTGTCAAAACCTATAATGAATGGGTTGTAATGAATGATAAAATGATAAAGAGTGGTATGTTAAGCATGAGTTCAGTAATGTATAGCACACAAGAGTTAAGCATTTAAAAATAACATGAATATCAATGTAATAACCTGTATCATGGTAATAATACAAAAAATTCTTGCAAAAACTCTTTTCTCTAGGAAATGATCATTTGTCAGCTCATGAACCCTTCCCCCACACCTAAGTATTGTGACACCTCACAATCAAAAGTATAGGAAACTAGTCAGTATGCCCCAATAGCCAAAGATTTACAGTATGTCAAGTGTAAAGATAAAATTTCATAGATTGGTCCAACGAGACAGTTAGGAGATGGCCCCACCTATAGGATAAGAGATCCTATATATAGATAAGAAGAGGTAGGCAAGAGAGTTTCAAGATAGTCTTAGATTCATTCCCAAATGGAAAGTTTATGAGATTGATTAACCTTAGATAAACCACACATACTTCATGTCATCTTTGTCTGCAAGTAATGTTGTACATCAAGACAAGTTTAGATTTATTATTTACTTTTGTTAGATCATCATCCTTTCTAAGTAGAATGCCCCACTGCCAGCAGGCATGTTCAGTACTCTGGTGGGTTTACCTAGTCATACCATAGGTCGGTACCCACTGCAAGTAGACCTGTTCAATATCCTGGTGGGTTATCCTCTTAAACCCTCAGAGACTGGCCCTCCATCCTTTAAGATTTTAGTATAAGATTGATTACGCAAGAAGATGGGGGAACAGCTCAGAAACAACTTTTCTTTCTTTTTGTTCTTTTCAATTGGGATAGTATTTATGTTAGAGGATGACTTTCCTCTATATTTTTTAGTGGTTTTCCTGATGTAAGGGGTACTTAAGTGGACATGGCCTATCTAAAGATATGATATAATTAAGCTATTTAGTGTGTAGTGGATGGTACCATCGAGAAAGAACAAAAAGGTATCTCTAGGCTCAACTTACTTTCTTCTTTTGTAATTATTATGATGTTTCCATGACTAACTGCTAATGAAACCTCCTTTTTACTCTTTTATAAAGACACTTGACTCACTTACTTAGGTTTCTTGGAAAAACTGTACAAGAGACCTCTAGGCTTGATAGTTATGGTATCACTTCCTTATACAATGGTGAAGAGTTTCAAGAGAAACTCCTTTAGAATGACTTAAAAATGATAATTTTTCAAAAACATGGCTAATTACAGTAAGTCACTATTCATTTGATGCTTTATCATACACAAAATTCAAGTATAACAATGTTTTGATGAAATATCCTTGAAACTGTGTACTCCTGGTGAAATAATTATTTACAGAAACCTCTTAGAATTGCCTTATTAACAAAAACTATTTACATATATACAGTAGGAAATATTTAAAAAAAAAACCTTTCAAGAACAAGGGGAAACTTCCCCATCTACTAAGGCCAATGCCTTGTCAGCTGTCATGACTTGTATAAAATCTTCTCTGGAAATGGGCTTATGTGAAAATTTAAGTTGATGTCCATTCACCACAAAAAAGACTTTTCCATCATCAATTGTTTTAATTTTTACAACTCCATTTTCATATACAATGTCCACCTCGTAAGGGCCCAACCAATGGGTGGTAAGTTTTCCTTTGAAGGTTTTGAATCGGGAATCAAACAATAGAACCCAATCACCAGGCTGGAAGTGCTTCTTCTTAATAAACTTGTCATGCCACTTGATCCTCTGGTTTTGGAGTAATATCATTTGTTGGATGGAATCTTGCCTGATTCCATCCAAATCATTCAAATGTAAGGCTAATTGCTTCTGAGCCTCATCCAAGTTCAATCCTAATTCTACGAAAATATGGAAGGTCATTACTTGTAATTCTATTGGTAAAAGTACATGTTTCCCATACACTAGCTCATAAGGGGTATGCCTAGTGGTATTTCTCCAGGTAGTTCGGTATGCCCACAAAACCTCTAGGAGCCTATCAGCCCAATCTCAGTGATGTAAGTGAACAGTCTTGGTCAAGATGGATTCTAGAAATTTGTTTGTGGATTCTACCTGATCATTGGCTTATGGGTGGTATGGAGAAGATTTACAGTGTTTAATCCCATATTTCTCTGTTATCTCTTTCATTAGCTTGGAAGTGAATTGAGTTCCTTGGTCGGTAACAATTTCACGAGGGACACTGAAGCAGGTAAATATGTCTTCATAGATGAATTCGACAACAGACTTCTCTGTGGCCCTAAATAGGGATTTTGCCTCTACCCATTTGGTGGCATAGTCCATACAAACTAAGATATAGTTCTTCCTATGGGACATGGTTGAAATTGGTCCTACAAAGTCAAGGGCCCATTTTTCAAAGGGTTTTATCATAACTTGGGCTTGCAAAGGAATTTTTTCAGCTGACGTAGGTCTACCTATCCATTGGCAACTATCACAACTTCTCACATACTTGGAAACATCTTTGAAAATGATAGGCCAATAGTAACCTGAATGTAACACCTTATATTCTGTGTGTTTGTCAGAGAAATGGCCACCACATGGTCCATCATGAAAACTTCATAGTATATCAGGTACCTCATCCTCTCAGACACATCTACGAATAATCAAATCAGGACCTGTGCAAAAAATAGCATGACCAACCAAAGTGTAATTATCACTCTATGTAATAATTTTCTTCTTTTCATGAGGTGACAAATGAGACGGTAAATTCCTAGTGGCGAAATAGTTTTCCATATCCACAAACCATGGGGTATTGATAGAGAGGGAAAATAGATTCTCATCTGGTAAAATATCATCTACAGGGATTTCATCATCCTCATTCTTTATTTGGGAAAGAAAGTCAGCTACTAAATTATCCTTTCCAGGTCGGTCAAGGACAATAATATTAAATTCTTGCAATAACAAGAGCCACCTAGTCACTTGGCCATTATTTATAGGTTTATTCATGAGGAACCTAATGGAAGAATGATCAGTGTGTACAAATACTTCATAACTTGTAATGTAATGAAGAAACTTGTTAATAGCATCAACAACTGCCAAGAATTCTTTCTCAGTGACTGTGTAGTTCTACTCGGTAGGGGACAAGTTCTTGCTTATAAAGTAAATGACATAGGACTGTTGGTATTCTTTCTACCCTAATACCCCTCCTATTGTGGTGTCAGAGGCATTAGTGGATATATGAAATGGGACAGTCCAATTGGGCCCTCTAAGAATTGGTTCCACAAACAGCTTGGCTTTCAGGGTTTCAAAGGCATTTTGACAATGCTCAGTCCAAACAAAATCAACATATTTTATCAATAATCCAAACATAGGTGCAACAATCTTTGTAAAATTTTCAATAAACCGTCGGTAATATTCGACATGTCCAAGAAATATTCTCACCTCTTTCTGATTCTTAGGGGGTGGAAGTCTAATAATGAACTCAATCTTTGCAGGATCGACTTTTATTCCTTCAGATGAAACATGATGTCCTAGAACCACTCCTTTAGTTAGCAACATTTTTCATTTTTCATGACTTAGGGATAGGTTCATTTCCTGGCATCTGATGAGGAATTTTTCTAAGTTGTCTAAGGATTCCTGGTAAGTGTTTCCATAAACTGTGAAGTCATCCATGTAGACCTCCACACAATCATGAATAAGATCAACAAATGTCCCTAATACTGCTCGTTGAAATGTGGCAGGAGCATTACACAATCCAAATGGTAAGACCCTATAGGCATAGGTTCCCCAAGGACATATAAAGGTAGTCTTGTCCTCATCCTCGGGTGCTATAAGAATCTGATTGTACCCGTTGTACCCATCTAGAACCGAGAAATACTTCTTTCCGAACAAGGTATCTAGAACTTGGTCAATGAAAGGAAGAGAAAAGTAGTCTTTCAGAGTGGCCTTGTTGAGTTCTCGGAAATCAACACAGATTCTCCATTTCCTGGTCACTTTCTTTGGAACCACTACTAGAGGGGATACCCACTTACTATCAGAGATGGGATAGATAAATCCGACATTTGACAAATTTTGTATTTCCTCCTTGACTATGTCTTTAAGTGTTGGGTTCATCCTTCTCTGGGGTTTCCTAACAGGTGTCACTTCCCCCTGGGTGTATATATGGTGGATACATGTGTCAGGATGTATACCCTTCATGTTAGTGTATTCCCAGGCAAATGCTCCTGATTGTTCTTTAAGGGTATCTACTAATTGTTTCTGTTGGTCTATATCTAGCCCAAAGTTTATATGTAAAAATTTTCCTGGACTAATCTCATAGGGCATAGTATAAGACATGGCAGACTCATCTATTTGAAAAATAAAAGATGTTGAAGACAAAACAGATAGATCTAATTGTTCTTGGAATTCTTCCCTAAACATATACACAAATTGGGGAAAAGATTGTGGAAAATCCACACATGTAATAGCATAAATGAATTGGTCTAACACATTTTCTGGTATATGCTCCTGATGTTCCCTTGCATGGTCACTAGGCAATACGGGTTCTTCCCAGTCATCGTTCTTGTATGAAAATTCAAGCCAACATAGATTCTCCATAAAAGGTTGAGCTGGAGGGTAAATGGTGAGCTTCTGGATAGAGAGACCATTTGAGATGGTCATTTCTCCTTCTCTACAGCCAATAAATGCATTGGTTGTGGCTAGCCAAGGCCTTCCCAAAATAACAGGATGGCCTCGGGCAGGATCCTTCGAATGAATAACAAGAAAATCTACGGGGTACTCCCATGAGGCTAGAGTAACCATGACATCATCTAAAATCCCTTCAATTATAACCCTAGTCTTATCTGCTAATTCCAAAATGGTTGGGGTAGGCCAAAGAAGAGGTTGTAACTGTAATTGTTCCAAGGTAGTAGCAGTCATGATATTGATGGCTACCCCTAGGTCTATGAGAGTGTTTCCAATGGAGACCTCCTTAATGGTTATAGTCACTATGAGGTTTCCTAGATTCCCATACTTTGCTAGCTTTGGATTCTCTGATATGTACTCCGAGAATCCTCCTACCAAATTTACTGTAGGAGGGTCCTTTTGCTTCCTGCCTGGCTTATTGATACACAATTCTTTGACTACCTTACTATAGATTGGAATGTCTTTAATGGCTTGAAGTATGGGAATTTTGACACAAATATTTTTCAATTCATTAAGAATGTCAAATTCTGGTCAGGTGGTAGGTTTCTCGATTACCAATCGGTCTGGATAAGGAGGGACCTTCGCAATTTGTGAAGGTTCATTTTGGGGAAGATTGGTTTTTTTATTCTTCGGGATAATAACATCTTCCCACCTAGTGTTATCCATGGGTTGTTGGGTGGTTTCCTATTCTTCTTCTTCCTGGATGACTATTGAATGTCTCTGCCTATCTAGAACTTTTCCCGATCTTAGTTGAATTTCCTGTAATGGAATAAGAGTAATAACATATGTCGGGAAGGCTTGCATCTCAACATTGTTAAGAGGTTGAGGGGGATTATTATTGGGATTCGACATTGGATGTGCCGGTAATAGTTTTGGTTTTGGGGAGATTTCATTTTGAAATTGGAGCGGTTGTTGTTGTGGGATAGGAGGTAAAGGTGGTGGAACAAAACCTGGTAGAAACTGCGAAGTGTTTGATGAGAATTTAGGATAAGAATGGTTGTACATAGGGATAGGTGGAGCTTAAGGGTTTCCTTGGTTGTGTCCTCCCCTCCATCCTTGAATCCAATGATGTTGGTAATGAGTAGACTAGTGTTTCCAACCTGGTGAGTTCCACTGTTGTTGTTGATAATAGGGTGGAACTTGGGACTTTAGATCCGGGTATGTGGGTTGATTCCTAGGCTGCCATGGCCTCCTAGGTGCATAAGAAGACTTCCCATGATCTCCACTCCTATAGATGGCTAATAAACCGGGCAATGATGGACATTTTTTAGTCACATGGTCTTATGTATAGAATCCACAAACTGAAATGTTATCTAATGGGCACTCCCTTGAGGAATGTTTCCTTCTGCATCTTGGGCAATATATGCTCATTGTTGCATTTTCCTCCTCCTGTTTCTTTCTAAGTTTAAGGGTATCCAATTGGGAACCTATTTTTCTTAAGATGTCAGTCTTAAAGTTTTCTAAAAGGTTCCCTATATCTTCTCTCATAATACCACCTGAACTAACTAGTTTTAAGCTTCTATTGTAAGGGTCCCGAAAATTCTTTCCTTTTTTGGCTCTACTCCTTAAGTAGTTTTTACACATTTCACATATTTCAACAAATGGTTTATGAGAAATATCACATGATGCCATCA
>ML814023.1:53027-67656 GCA_009831015.1 Picea engelmannii | reverse complement strand
CTTTAATATTTGGAGAACTTGTTTTTGATGCTCGATGTGATCTTCCACTGCTTGAACCTTAGATCTTTTTTTTAGAGAAGAAGTGATGGAAGGAGGGTGGTATCCATAGAGTGCCATAAATGGTGTCATTTTTGTTGCAGTATGAAAGGAAGTGTTATACCACAATTCTGCCAAGGGTAACCATTTGAACCATTGTGTTTTTTTATCAAAGACAAAGCAACGAAGGAAGCCTTCCAAACATTTGTTCACTATCTCGGTTTGTCCATCAGATTGAGGATTATAGGATGAGATATGAACCAATTGAGTACCCAAAAAAGAAAATAATTATGTCCAAAACTGTCCAGTGAAGATGGGATCTCTATCACTTACAATAATCTTTGGGTTGCCATGTAGATTTTGAATTGTATCCATGAATGCGGTGGAAACTGTACTGGATTTCAAGGGATGAGAGAGTGCACAAAAGTGTGTGTACTTGGTCAGTCTATCAACAATCACCATGATGAAACTCTTTCCTTCAGACTTCGGTAACCCTGTGATGAAATCCATGGAAACCTACTCCTAGTGTTGACTTGGGAAGACTAATGGTTGTAAAATCCCTGGGGTCTTAATTATTTCCACCTTATTTTCTTGGCAAACCAAACATTCTTCCACAAACCTTTGAACATCAGTTTTAAGGTCATCCCCAAAAAAATCCTTCTTGACCCTATGGTAGGTTTTCATAAATCCCGAGTCCCCTACCACTTGAGAGGTGTGCAATTCCAATAGTACCTTTTGTTTGAGTTGGGAGTTCTTACATAAGTATAAGTGATCTTTGTACCATAGTGAATCATTTTTCCATGTAAATGTATCTCATGTACTGGAATCCTGCTGCAACCTTTGAATGAGAGTCCACACTTTTTCATCATTCTTCCATTCATCCCTTGATTCTATTATCCAATTGGGTTGGATGATCGAGATAGCAGAGAGAAAGACCTCAACATATTCATCCTTTCTTGAGAGTGCATATGCCACAACATTTTGCTTCCATGTTTTATAGATGATTTCAAAATCAAAACCCAATATATTGGTTACCCATTTTTGTTGTTCTTTTGAAGATATTCTTTGTTCCAAGAAGTATTTAAGACTATCATTATCTGTTTTGACCTTGAAGTGCCTACCTATTAGGTAAGGATGCCATTTCTTCAATGCATGTAGTATTTCATCATTTCCTTCTCATAAATGGGTTTGTGTAAGTATTTTCCCTTGAGTGGTCGACTTTCAAAATCTAGGGGCCTTCCTTCTTGCATTAGGACAACACCAATTCCATTTCCTGAGGCATCACATTCCACAATAAAGGTTTTTGTGAAGTCTGGAGTGGTCAAGACAGGAGCTTTGCACATCACCTCTTTAAGTTGTTCAAAATCTTTAGCTGCCTCTGGAGTCCATGAAAATGCATCCTTCTTAGTTAGTGTCGTTAAAGGTGTTGCTATTCTTCCATAGTGCCAAACAAATTTGTGGTAGTAACCTGTCAAACCCAAAAATCCTCTAAGACTCTTCAATGTTTTGGGAATCAACCAGTCCATCATGGCCTTAATCTTGTTAGGGTCTACCTTGACACCTTCATGAGATACAATATGACCCAAATAATCTACCTCCTTCACTCCAAAGAAACATTTGGATGGTTGGGCATATAGTTGTTTCTCCTTTAGTAGTTGTAGAACCTTGTCAACATGTCACACATGATCCTCCCAAGACTTGCTATAGATTAGTATATCATCAAAAAATACTAACACAAATTTTTGAAGGAAGGGCTTCAAAATGGAATTGATGAACCCTTGGAATGTGGAAGGTGAATTTGTAAGGCCAAAAGGTATGACCAAAAATTCATAATGGCCTTCATGAGTTCAAAATGTTGTTTTTGGGATATATTCTTCCTTAATTCTAATCTGATGATACCCTAAATAGAGATCCAACTTTGTTAAATATATTTCTCCATGTAGTTCATCTAACAATTCATCAATGATGGGAATGGAAAACATATATTTAATAGTGATCTTGTTGAGATCTCTATAATCTTGGCACATACGCCATGAGCCATCTTTATTGAATACCATTACCACCGGTGCAGAGTAAGAACTTTGGCTAGGTCTAATAATGATAGACTCTAACATTTCTTCAACCATGCGGTCAATTTCACTCTTCTGAGCATAAGGGTATTTGTATGGCCTGATGTTAGGAGGAACACTCCCAGGAATTACGTGAATATCATGATCACGATTTCGAGTGGGTGGAAGAACTTTGGGAATATCTTCAAATACTTTGGAATGCTTATCAATGATCCCTTGGAGATATTGAGGAATAGATGTCTTAGATGTTTGAACATCTAGTGAGCATAGTTGTGAAATAACACCTTGATTCCCCTTTTTCAATAATTGTTTCATGCCATTAGAGCTAATCACCTTATCGGGTTTCCCTGTGATACCTCTTAACTCAATTTTTTTTTCCTTCCAATGAAAATTTCATGAAAAGTTCTTGAAAATTAAAAGCCACTATTCCTAATGATTGTAACCATTGGATTCCTAGTACAACGTCAACACCACCCATGGGTATAGCAATAATTGGACTATTCATTACATATTCCCCTACAATTGATAGATCCTCCATTTGCAATCATTACTTGAAACTCCGGCGTTGGATATACAAAGAAATTGAGAGCTTTGGTTGATTTATAGTGAATGAAATTATGAGTATTGCCAGAGTCAATTAGGACTATTACGTTTTTATTTTTGATATATCCTTCGATTTTGAGGGTTTGAGGAGTGATAATTCTAGCCAATGCATTACACGATAGCATGGGAGTCAACTCTTCAAATGAAATTGCTTCTACATTTTCATCTTGATATGGTTCTTGATCTTCTTCTTGTTCTTCTTCCTCTTCAGAATATATGTAGAATAATTTATTCTCACCACACTTATGTCCCTTACTGTACTTGTTGTCACAATTAAAGAATAAACCTTTTGCTTTTATTTCCTCTAATTGTTGAGGTGTCAACCTTGTAGGTTGAGGTGTTTTAGAAGAAGGATAATTATTCTCTCTATATATGTTAGGATTTCTCCTTCTAGTAGCCATAGACATATTTTTACTTTCAACATTTCTTTCCACCCTAAATGCATTCTCCAATGATTTGGGTTCCCAAAGGCGAACCTCATGTTGAATTTTATCCTTTAAAGTTCCTATGAACACATCGATCAAGTGCTCATCTAGAATATATGTTACCTTTATATTCAATCTTTGGAAGTTCTCAATATGCTCTGTAACTGAACCCTTTTTCTTGAGATTTATCAATTGGATAAAGAAGGTATTTCTCCTTGTATCCTCATAGTGTGCTATCATTTCTTCCGTGAAAATTGTCCAAGTGACTTGTGATTTGTGAGAACAAAGCCATCGATACCATACAAATTGATTTGGTTCTAAATATAAAGAAGCAATTTGTACCTTTTGTGTATGTGGCACATTATGTAGATCAAAGAATTGCTCCATCTGAAGTATCCATGTGATTGGGTCCTTGCCATCAAACTTCCTCATATAGATCTTAGGAACATGGTTGGTCTTCAACCCTAAGTTGGAGTTTCTCCATTCTTGATTCACCTTCCTTGTGTCCTCATCATGAATTTCATGGGATACATTTTTACTTTTAGGTGTATTCTCTATTAGGAAGTTTTTCAATCCTTACATGATCTCCCCTTTCAAGCCATCCATATTAGTATTTATTGCCTCAAACTTAGCTTCTATTGAATCCATCATCTCTTGTACTTCATATTTTGTTACTATCTTCTTTTGTAAATCATTTATGTCCCTACGCATTTCTTCACCTTCATCAAGAGTCCATGTAGGATTGTCTGGAGGCTTATTTGGTGTAAAAGTTCCCTTTTTGGGTGGCATGCTAGCTAGGTATCACTTTTGAACCTTGATTTTGAGGTGGTTCTGCTAGACAATATTTCTGTTGTTGTATCTCCAAAGTTTTGCCCCTTCTGGGAAACTTTATTTTTTTTAGTTCTATGATATTTATTCTTTGAAATTCCACAATTCTAATCAAAATTTGATGTGCCAAATGGAATTTACAGTAACTTCCCACAACTTGATGATTTTTTGTCTTTCCAGGAGATCTCACTTGTATAGCGTACCCCGCACAAAAAAATTGATATAAAATTATGAAACTCATACCAGAAATACTACAGACTATCCACTATCCAATGAAACTGGTGTCACTCAATTTGGATACTCTAGGAAGAATTTATGATTTTTTTACCCAGAACACCTTCTTGAGACTAGTAAATAGGACTAGTGAGATACCCTATCTTCCATAGGGTGTATGTGAAAATATAATATGACCTAGAAGTTGAAATTTTTACCACATATACCTTACTAATTTATGTAAATAGCCTCTATATTTTAGGGTCTGAAACTTTACAGAAAAACTTTTATAGCGAAAATTCCGCAATCACTCAGTTCAGGATGATTCCAGAACCCTATCTTTCATAGGTTTTATATCCAAAAGTATAAGGCCTCAGGAGCTGAAATTGTAACCCAACGTACCTTGATCCGTATAATAAATATCCTCCAAGTCGTTCCTTTTGAAACATTGTAGAAAAATAGTTATAGCAAAAATTCCAAGGTGCCTCAAATGTAGCAGCGAAACCCCAAGACCTTGAGGTATAATACCATATGTTAAGAAACAAATATCAATATAGCATAGAAAAACCTCTGAATAAGTACTCAATGCCTTGAAAAAGAGAGAAATTCATATAATAAGCCTCTTTGATGGGGAAACCTCCTTATTCCCACATAAATGTACAATTACACAATGATTCCAAATGAAAATGTCTCGTTGGTATATATAAGAGACTAGGAGGTATAATTACAACTAACGGAATAAAGCCGACATAAATAAAATAACATTGTTCAGAATTTTTCGGAAGAACCACAGTGCTATTGATAGCTTGTCGTTACCCCTTAATTGGGTCATATAACATTAATAATGTAATATGACCCAATTAAGGGGTAACGAGCCACTATTTAGGGCTTAGCAAATCCTAAATATGAGAAGCCTAATTTTGACTCATATGATGATCCAGAGGATTCTCCAATCCTTGGGGCAGAAGTTCTTGGCATTTCTACTGAGGAAGATGATGAAGATTCCATAGTTGTAGAGGCCTTGCATTCTTCTCCTAATGTGCTTGATGTTTCAGCCTTTGACGATTATTCATATGAGGAGCAACAAAGCCCTGCATCACAATTTTCCAACCTGGGAGAATCAATCCTGTATATGACATCTACGAATCAGATTCTGAGTTGGATATGTAGGATTTATAGGAACATACAACAGATCCTTTTCCTCTATTCATTAAAGAAAATTATCATGAGGAAATCAACCATCCTGGGCCTATAGAAGACCAAGAGAAGAACTTTCCCTTGGGTCCTTTTTATGATGATTATGACTCTAATCCTTGGGAGAGCCAAGGAGGAGAGGAGCAGCAGAAGGGGCGACTTATATCCTGCCAAGAGCCTGTAGGTGAGAAGCCATCGCCTGAGATCAGTCAGCCTACATTAGCTCCTCATCCACTTGTGCCTACCAGTGATATTCAACCCTGTTTGAGTAGTTGTGGAGCAGAGAAGGATTTTTTCTATAAACATTTTGGATTTTTCCACTCATTCTATAAGCCCGTCAATGAGTACTTGGAGTGGAATTTTCTTCATATCTTGGAGCCACCTATATTTATCTCAATTTCATCCTTGGGAGAGAAGATGGAGGATGTAATCATTCTGTTTTCACTATTGCATCATTTGTTATTCATCACTGACAGAGTAAGACAACTTCTAGTCAGGAAGTTACTTGAATGTCTATGGTGGAAATTTGCTTTCACCTAGAACCATGCAAAAATCAATTATTTTAGGACTGTATATAAATAATATCCTATGCTTCCCCTGTCTGTTTATTTTTGTTTTTTATTCATCAGCATGTATTCCTCGGCATGGTGTTTTGAGCTTGACTCCATAACCCGATGCATAAGGCGGTTGGAACTGCAAAATAGATCTTAGAGCCTCACAGGAAGGAATTTATCCCCCATGGAGCCTAATTTTATCACATATTATTGTATGGGGTGTTTTCCCCATTTTATTTGGCCCTTGGGTGGCATAATGTGAAGAAAAGGGGCTAAAAACCCATTAAATTCCACTTATCCTATGCTCGGGCGCCTGGTGCTAAGGGGCACATAGATCTGGATGGATGAGATTTGTGCACTCAGATATACAGTGCAAGATCCATATTGAACCCCCCCAACATTCTACCTTCTTACATTGAATGGCTCAGGCATGGAGGATCCAGTCGAGTTGTTGCAGTTGCAAGATGATGGAGGTTTGATCATACTGCAACTGTGAATGTGTCCCTTGCAGACATATTTCAGTGTCTGAATTTGATCTCAAGAATTCTGTTGAGCTTGGGTTTTCTTCTATGAGATGCTGGAAGGAATGATGCCCAAATCATTCTCCTTCACCCTTCTCTTAAGTCTTCCCTCTGCTCTCGCTTTAACTCTATTTCCTGACTGAATTTAATGTGGCCCTCGCTTCCTTGTGCATTTCTTGTCCAGTTATGTGTTGAATATCTTTCATGTTGTTGAGTTTTGGACATCAACCATCCACATTAAAACCAACTTCCATCCCATGACATAAATAATTGATGGGTATTGGGATTACCTCTGCTGCAATCTAGAGGTGACTTCTGGTGCTAACATGGGGTTCCTAGATTTATAGTTTTGTGCATGGGAAAAGAACTCATCGTCTTTGCGTTCTTTTACCCTTTAAATATTTACCTTAGGTCAAAAAGGTTGTCTAAATTGGCTACTCCCTTAGATATCATGTGAGACCTTGGTTTGTTAGTCGGTTGATCTGTATGAGGACCAATTTCTGCTAATTTCTCCTAGAATTCCTCATCGTCACTAGCCAAGTCTTTAAAATTATCCTGATTGATCAAATAATTTATGATTTGTTCATCTCCTTCAAATACCTTCCAATTAGAAATATTATTGGGCACCGATGGTTTGTAGAGTATCTCCCCAGTGAACCAGGAGGCTTCATAGTAGTATAGAGGTGATATCCTTGAGGTAGCAGTGACCATAGAATAAACAAGAGTGTTCTTTGTTCTGGGGATTGCTGTAATGTTGAAGGCTTCAAAATGTTCTATTAGCATGTGCACTTATTGTTGGTAATTCCTCAGGTGGGGAGAGTTACAATGTATAGTGTTCCCCACTTGTCTAATGATGATTTTAGAATGTTTGAAAACCTTCAATTCTTTAATGTTTAAGTCTATGTCTTTATTTATACCTTGTACTAGAGCTTCATACTCGACGATGTTGTTTGTGCATTCAAATTCTAGTCTATAGAACAAGAAATTTCATTTTCCTTTTGGGTCAATGAGGATGCACCCTGCCCTTCACTGTTGGCACAGGGGAAAACCCAAGGTTCAACACTTCAACAACACACCAAAAAAACCCTAATTACCAACCCTTTTGACAACACCTGCGAAGCAGATGAAGTCTCACCCGAGTTAGAGGCAGGGGGGTTTGTAGGACTCAAGTGTCTACAACCAAGCTGGGACACAGATCTGTGATTACAATACTTAACAAAGCACTTATCCACAATATGCATGAGATTATGATCCTCATTTACATCGCAAATTTAACCATCATTATAGAGCAGGGTAGTAATAAAGAAGATCTAACACTTCCAATCACTTAGCACACATCATTATCTTAGACCTAGAATCCATTCACATCACTAAGAACTAAGCTACAAAATCATATGCACTCATTATACATAACATCAACAACACTAATAAAATAATCAAATAAGCAACATCACACAAAGCATATCAAGACACAAGATATATGTGGTTCACCCTAGTGTGGAGATACACCCACCAACTTCTTCTTCTTCTTTATTAGTCTTTGATTTCCTTACATTCATTTTCTCCTATTCACAAAGCCACAAAGCCCAACTCCGCAGTGGATAGGTGATTTGTGCACAACACACTAGATCCACCTTCCTCAAAGTCGGTTCAAGGCACAAAGACAACTCCTCAATAGCACAGAGCACTTACACTTCTTGCACTAAGACAAAATCAATCTATCATGCACATAGCCACTAGTAGTCATGTACTAAGGCGATCATATATACTTCTTACATCGCTTAGCTACTTATTTATACAATTAAAAATAGGCCTAAACATGGGTAAACCATGGGTCTACATCCCATAACCCATTACATAAACCCTAAAAACCCTTTTCTCGGTCTAAAATCCCGTAAAACAAGAGAGATCCCATGATCTCCACTCCACCTGGGCACTCCATATTCAACCAACCTGTCCAAGTGCCAAAACTGGTCTAAAATGCCCAATGTTTCCTCAAAATTTGGTTAAGGCCAACAAGCCCCCAACACTCACCTGTGACTCGTCCCGAGTCACTCAGATATGGGCAAGGATGCTTCAAAGGCCTCAAGCTTAGCTCGAGCTTCCTTGAATAGTTTCTTTGCTAGAGCCTCCTGCTCAACGAACTCCTGAATTAATTGCTCTGTAACATTCCCTTCCAGGTGTTTCTATACTATCGCAACTACTTGGTCTAGCTACGAGCCTTGGCCTTCAATCTCTTCAAAACGAATGCAAGCTTTGTTCTGCACCGACTGGAGTCTCTGTGTCACCTCCATGAATTTTCTCTTGATGGTAGTAACCTACTGCTAGACTGCATGTTATTCCTATGACCGCTTCATTTTCATGACTGCAGTAAGAAACTTCATATGCACTTGCACGGTGGATGCCTGCTTCTTTGCCTCCTGGATTTGTGCTTCCAGTTTCTTTATCTCTGGGTATTCTGCAAGGTGCTCATAGTTGTATGCACTCCAATAACTCAGTTTCTTACAGTCTGAGGTGAGTTCCATGATTCTTTATACTGCGTTCCTGGAAACTTCCTCCCTTTGGTTGCGCACTTCTTGTAGATTGCTTGACACTGCTTGTATTTCCAGCTCCATTACTCTTTCTTGAAGCTGTTGAATGGCTTCGGTGAGCTTCCCCACTTGAATTTCAGTTGACTCTAGTTCCTCTTGTGCCAAGCCCGACACAGAGAAAATTTATTTAGCCAGTTCCTCTTTGAAAACAGTCTTCTCTGCTAACAGCTAGTCTTTTTCTCTTTGCATCTTCGCTTTGTCCTCCTCGAACATCTCCCTGATTTCATCCTTCTCCCATTCGGCAACTCAAAGTTACTCTAAGGCCTCCTCCTTTTCTTGTTTTGTGGATTATGTAGCCTACTCCTTTTCTTCTTGGGCTCGACGAAGTTGAGACTTTTTTGCATCTGATAACCGTCGTAATTGGGTGGCATCATCCCCCAATTCTACAATTTTCACTGAAGAAGGTGCAGTAGGTACTACATGGCTTGAATGGATAGCTTGATGTATGTCCATGAGTTCCTTCTCTATTTTGTCATACAATGTTTCTTTCTTTTCTTCATGTCTTCGTAGGATATCTTCTAAGGCATCGTACATGGCTGTGATGATGATATTGACATTATCCACTATGAGCACATTCTTTGACTAAGGCTTATTGGCTCGGGTATTCTTTCATGCTGAGGGTTTCTGTGAGGAAACCTTCATTTTCTTCGATGTTTCGGTCTGTGTAAGGGGATCCTTCGGCAGTGTAACTTCACCTTTGTCTTGTTTTTCCCCTTCTTCCCCTCCTTCTTCTTGGTTCACTTTGTCTCCTCCTCCTCCTGCAGGTGAGTCTAGCCTACTTTCCTTTGAGGCGTTGTCCTCCTCATTGGATTCTATGTTCTTCACTTCCTCCTTTTTATCCTTTTTTCTTCGTGCTAGTCTGTCCATCATGTTATCACATGAACTTGTTAGAGTCCTATGGGTTTGTGGTTTCTACCTAAGTCTGTAGTTTTTCCATGTCTCTTTCCTTTTTGCAGGTCAAGTCTTTAATTTTTTCCCCCTTTGGTCGATAAAATCATTTTTTGTTTTCTCTTGTTCGTTTATGCTTCCTGGTCTCCATGTTTTCTCATCTCTCAACCAGTCATCCAAATCCTTGATCATGCAGGTCACAGCCATGAACACAAAGTGCAACTTTCTTAAACAACTTGTTTCGATATTGAAGCATAAGCAAA
This sequence comes from Picea engelmannii, assembly GCA_009831015.1. Classification (NCBI taxonomy): domain Eukaryota; kingdom Viridiplantae; phylum Streptophyta; class Pinopsida; order Pinales; family Pinaceae; genus Picea; species Picea engelmannii. Next base: position 57,471 of record ML814023.1, on the reverse strand, counting down.
AGACATTTTTAATCTTTCAACGATGAATATTCTGGGAACAGTCTATATCAGTGGCTCATAGACATTCGGGAGTGCAAACTTGCATGAAGTATAGTGCTAGAACAAAAGGCCCCAAAGTGAATATGATTCATTGATCTTAAAGGGGACAAGTGGTAGTTGATCCAAGCCTTGTGGGAAATGAGCTTCGAGAGATTTGTAATCAGAAGTGCTTAGAAATATCGAAGGGACGAAGTCCCGAAGGCCCAAAATGGATCTGAGCAGTTGATCAGCCAGAGCCACATGTCATCAGATCCACAACTCTGGGTGAAATCACATGGAGAAGTAAGCCATATTTGATTTTTGATTTTCCTAAAGTCTTAGAGAACCAAAGTGGATCTCGGTCGTCCAAATCTAGAATGCTACATGTCATCAAATACTCAGCTCTAAAGGTTTTTCTTAGAGGGAAATGTGGTTTGAGAATTGAAATTCCCAAAGGCCGATTCATGAAGCAAATCTCAGTCATTGATTCGAAGAGGGAAGATCTGATCCATTGATATAAAGAACCAGAGATGGGTCATTGATCAGGAAGACTCATCTCATATCACAAGATCAATGGTCACACTCCATTGCAGGGTCAGAAGGTGCACATGTTTTAAAATTTCAAGGGCAAGCCGCAATCAAAACCGTGGTTTTTGGAAAGGGACGCATGGTGGTTCATGGTGAATTGCGAGAACAAAAACGGTTTTCTTTCAAACCACCCTTGGTCACACCCACAATCAAGCAATTGTGTAGGGTCATGGCCCTAGGTCACATTGAATATGGAGCAATGGAGAGGAGTTGGGCCAAAGACCGAAAGTGTCCATATTAGTCACATAAGAAGATCTGCTTGGCCTCCAAACGTTGGGATTGACTCAAAAAATTTGTATGGCACCACCTGGAAAGATTCATGAGTGTCAGGCCCTATCCTGATCCCAATGAAGGAAGTTATTGAATATTGGGGGTGGAATTTGAGACCTCGTCTCAACCCATAAATGGAAAGCATTGCAGAGTGTAGCCATGAAGGCATGCTGACGATCTGAAGCTTTCTTTTGGGAAATTTTTCTTGTAAAGCACATAATTGCGCCTGGCTCATGTCTGACATGAGAAAACCTACACAATCTGACATAGAAGGCGCTATCTGAAGGATTATAAGGTAGTGGTCTGATCACATTCCTGGTGGTTGCAACATTGTTGGGTATTTATAGACAGTTTTGATATTTTTTTAAGGTCAAATGGTTGATCCAGGCTCCCGACTATTGTAATATTTTTATGAAGAACGCTGGTTCTCTGGTTATGTATTTGTTTTTTGAGACATCTTGGTTAATCTAAGTTATCTTTCTTTCTCCATCTTATTTTCCTCTGATACCAAGAGAGTTCATGATTGACTGATTCACATGGATTGTTATGACTATATTATGATGAATATTATATTATAGTGTTGTTATAATTTCTTTCAGTTTATTTAAGATCTGAATTCAAGAGGATCTTGCATTTAAGTTTTTCCTCCTTTGGCTGCTAGAAGACCTGATGTCCACAACATACCTCTACACTCTCCTCACCAAAGTCTTCCCTCTATTCACCCTTACTCCAACTTACTGACTGAAGTTGATTCCATATCTCAATTTATTATGCATGCTAATCCATATTTATAAGTTAGAACGTTATTATCATTGAGTCCTCTCCATTTGATCACCTAAAACTTGTTAGAAAAACACGACCATGGATAAATAAAATAAAACAAATGCGGAAACAAAACACAAAAGATACACAATACAATAGAGACACAAATTTACGTGGTTCACCCAGTGTGGGCTACGTCCACTAGAGAAATTGCCAGGTCCTTCCTTTATTATTATCCATCATATGAAGGGATACAACCTACAACAAACCCACTGTGACTTCCTCTTCTTTCTCTCACAGTCTCCTATTCTAGAATACAATATTCACCATCAACCAAAGCCGCAATACATTTCCCTCATAAAAGAGGGTTTCCTTCTAAGGAAAAAAACCCTAACATAATCTCTATCGTTAGATCTGCGACCTTATAATGAATGGTCCATATTTACAATGAAATTACAATATACATTTACAAGGCAATTTTTCCTTTGGGGGCTTCGCCCCCGAACCCCCGCTTGCTCCTAGACCCCTCGAACCACGCAGAGGGGGTACTGCCCCTCTGCATTCCCCCATGTGGAAGAGTGTGAATACTTCTGGGGTGTAAATAATTCATGGGGTATAAACACGATTGAAAGTAAAAGACCTCTAAATCAAGATGATAATCAGGCTCCACAACCAACAAAACTCATTTACATTTACTGTATAAACTGATGGTACTGGGCTTACCTTCTATGCAATCTGAGGGTGAATTCTAGTGCTAACATTCTTGGCACCATTTCCTGGGAATGAATTGAAGACTTTTTCCCTGGAATAAAATGAAAAAGAAGATCTAATTCTGATGGTGCATCAGATATCAGTAGCATTGAATATTGCAACTTGCACCCAACGACTCCATTATTTTCATTCTGTCTCCTAAAGGCAAACACACGAGGTACACTCCACTTTTTCCTCTAGCAATGTCTGAAGATGACCCAGAGGAAATTATCAAAAAGGGAAAGACCGCTCAAGAAGGTACCTCCACTGTTGTACAAATTTTTTCTGATAATTTTCATAATCCCTTTTTACGAACTCCAGTAACTGTTTCTGATTCTCCTATTATACAAGCTGTTGGAGTTTCAAGAAAGTTAAATTTTGGGAGTTTTCCTACCTATTTATCCCCTCATATTCTTAGTTTGGAAGGAGAGAGACTTTACACCCCTTTCTCCCCCAAAGTTGTGAAGTGGAAGGAGAGAGATTTGACCATAGAATACTTTCCTACTCCAAACTTTACTACTCCTCCTCCTATTAGAGTTGTTTCAGTTACAGAAGGGGAAACCATTGTTACCTCTATCCCCTCATATTTATCTCCTAAGGCTCATCCTTTTCCTTTTTCTCCCAGAAGCACAACCCTAGTCTCGCATGTCTGAACTCCATCTCCTCGTGGTTATCCTCAAGTTCATGCCCAAATGGCAGGTGCTAATCCTCCTAGGAACATGATGGCTGAGATATTAGCTACTAGATATGCCCCTATGGTTTTAACTCAACCTATGAATGCTCTCCTAGCCACAAAATACCTTAATTACATGCCCTAGTTCACAGGGGAGGGAGATGTGACTGCAGAAGAGCACCTTGCATCCTTTTATAGATTTGCAGAGATTCAGGTCATCGAAAATGAAGATGTGTGGATGATATTTTTTGTACAGAGCCTTGATGGTGATGCCAGGGACTGGTTTAAGGACTTTCCTCCTAGATCTATTGATGATATTGTTGCTCTGGATGATTCATTCTTAAGACACTGGGGGAATAAAAAAAATTTCCTTTGTTATATTACATTATTCAGAGAACTTAAGAGAGAAGAGGGGGAATCTGTTTCAGACTTCTCAAAGAAATTTAATAAGATGTATAAAAATATTTTTGCTGAAATTAAACCTATAGAAACCTCTGCCAAGATGACTTATGCTAATGCTTTTGACCTCGATTTTTTCCTCCTATTGAGATAAAGAAGAGATACCTCCTTGGCTCATATGCAAGATGCATCCCTTGAAGTAGAATCCAATATATTGCCAGTTGACAAACTTAAGAGTAAATATGATAAAGACAAAGGAAAATGTAGGTCAAAAACTCTGACTTCTAGTTCCTCTGATGCCCCCCCTCAAACGAATGAAGTGACCAAGCTACTAAAATCACTTTCTTCTATAATGGAAAAGATTGAATTAGAAGGAAAGAAGATCTATAGGAATTCCAAAAATACTGAGAATAGGGGTAGTTTCAAAAGACCAACTAATTCCCCTTAGATCATCCAAAGAGATTAGAGAAATAGGGACAAAGATGATAAGAAAATCCAAAATCCTCTCCAAAATAACCTGGTTACTGATGAAAATGAAGAGGGAGAAGATATCGATCATGAAATCCATTTCCTTGGAGATACCTCTTTGTCCCCTCATTTAACTCAATCTGCATACAAAGAGGCCCTCATAAGTGATCAACTGAATGAGTTGAGAAAAGAAGAAAAGACCAGCAGTGATCCAAATAGATATAACCTCGGATCCAAGAAGAAAGAAGCAAAGTCTGACATTCCTGAGCAGCCTGCTAGAGCTGACAATGTTGGATTACTGAGAGGAGAGGTGAATCAGTAATAGCATAATTATAATCCTTTTTAGTCAAATGTTATATCAATGTAGAATTATTGTCCAATAATGAGTTGTAATAAATAAACAATCACACACATACACAGTACACCAGTGTTTTACGTGGAAACCCAAATCGGGAGAAAACCACATAATGTTTTTTCTTATATTTCTTGAAGAATTACATTCATTGGAAGCACCAA
>ML814023.1:17797-31549 GCA_009831015.1 Picea engelmannii | reverse complement strand
GTTCCACTCTCCCAGTTGACGGACGGTCAGTTTCGCCCGTCAACAGGCCTATGCTTTGGTTAAATCTCTCAAATATTTCAGAGTTTATGTGCTACATTCAAAATTCATTGCATATGTCCCTTTAGCCTCTGTGAAGGAGATCCTCATTCAACCTGACATAGACAGAATAAGGAGCAAGTGGATTGCCAAAATATTTGAATTTGATCTTGAAATAAAGCCTACCAAATTGGTTAAAGGTAAAGGTTTAGCTAGGTTACTAACTGAATCTAATTATAAAGCCTTGGGGGTCAATTTCATCAACAGTTGTTTAGAGAATCAACAAGTTGAGTTCTCTTATGAAGATCCTAAATTCATGGATGATTTTAGGGGCTAAATTTCGCTCATGAGCTAATTTTCCATGTTTTTTCCAAAAATGAGATTTGCTTTTTTGAAAATGATTCGCCCAAATTCTTTAGGATAAAATTATTTTACCTTAAAAATTGCCAAACTTTTATAAAAACTATATAAAATACTCAGAAATTTGAATATTTTTAAAAAAATATCGCCAAACATTTATAGTTGACATATGAAGGATTAGTAATATTCGCCAAGGTTTCTACATTTTAAAATAAATTTCCATCCTCAAAATCATCCCGACCTAAAGTCACACCCCCGTTGGTAGGATGCACTTGGTACAAAGCCATTATATTTTTCCTATAGAAGTTACAACCTCCTCATGGCATGGGAAAGAGAAAGGTAAGATATTTGAATCTCAAATAAATTAAATATTGTATGATTGATCAAGTTTTATATTGGAAAGACCCTTTAGGAGTTCTTTTGAGATGTCTAGACCCACAAGAAGCACAAAATATTATGTATGATTTTCATGACAGTTTATGTGGCGGGCATCACTTTTGGAGAAATGTTAGTCCCTAAAATTGACCTGACTGTGAGAGGGTGCAAGCTAAGGCATCATCAATTTATTGCAAAATTTTTTCGAAGGTTTTTATGGTTTGGGTTTTTTAATAAGATGGTTGAAAAATGGCTCAAGAGTATAACATAACATGAAAATCACAATCAGAACATAGCATATCCCATTGACTAGTTAAAAGGTAGTCACATAGATGAATTAGCCCAATAATAAAAGAGAGGATAAAGCTTCCAATTTGTCAACTTCACATAAATCCTTGTCTCAGAATATCATAAAGAAACAAGACCATCAGCTTGAACTCAAAACTTGAAAATAATTTCCACAGTAAATTTTTCACTATATTAATTAACAATCAAGAAACAAATGCATTGCAATCTGAATAATGAATTGAAGCATGAAGGAAGAAAAAATAGTAGAAAAGAGTGTCTAACCATCCATATTCCTTTACTATTAAGTGTCAAATAGAATAATAATGTCTTACAAGGAGTTTCAGAATAAGTCCCTTGGATCTCCAATATTTCGACCTGAACAGAGTCTTTCCTCTGCCTATTCCTCGTCACCTTGATATTAGGCATTTCTTCTTTAATAGGGGTTTCATCAATTGAAATATTTTGTTTCTGTGTAACAATATTTTTTCCTTTGCCTCTCTTCTGTTTGTTGGACTGTGTGTTAGGATTTAAGGATTGCATGAGCTAGCTCCAAGGTTTCTATAATTCTCTCAAAGAAGACACAATAAAAGTCTTAATTAAGACTTGATGAAAAAAACTGATCTTTGCATTGGTGGAGAGTGACTGCACTCTCTTTGACATCTTTGTCAATCTTTTGAGTAGAAAGTAAGACAGGTTTAAGGGATAATCGTCATTTAGATGCATTAATATCCTAATGTGGTAGATATAGACTAGTGAGAATCTACCTTCGCAGGTGATATACCTGTGGATAACTATCAGAGTAGTGTTCCATTCAGGTCTAATTCGGCTGCGAGGAACTCCCCTTCTCTAATTTGGATTTTTCTTATCTGGAAGCAAGAATTGATTGAGAAACTCTGTAACCACATGCTCTTTATTCCACCATCTTTCTCCTCCAACCACCAATTTGCAAGCTTTGGAAATTGTTTGTTCTGTCACCAACATCAACATCTTCCCGATCTCCACTTCGTGACCATAAAAGTTCAGTGCAAACTCCATAGAGACCTTCTCGTCGTAACCTTGGAAAGTGGTAAGGAACTCAAACCACCCGACATCTCTAAACCTTTGAGCCATTTGAGGATAAGCTTCATTGAGTTCAACACCCTCGGGTTCTAATCTGACTACCTATCCGCTCCTCTTAGGTACCATCAAACCACAATGCTATAACTGACACAGTTCAGATTCTGAATTTGCCACCTGCAATATGTCAGTATATATCTGTTCTCTGAGAAAATACCTGCGCCTAAAATTCAACAAAATCAGACATAGAATGACAGGATCAAATAATGATCTTTGAGAATTGGACGATTTGAAATGGGTCCTTTGTGGGTACAGAGCAATTCGATCATGTAACGGTTTGAATCATAAAATTATTCCAAATATATTGTGGGACACATGTGAATTCTTAATCCATGATTTGTGTCATCATAACGAAATATGGGTGACGGGCGCATATTGAGGCATGATTATCTTTGCACTACGAGAATAATGCTATTCCAGTAGCGCTATTAATGACTTAGCATAATTTGAATTTGTAAAGTTCAAACAGGCATATGAAGTGACACATCATTTAAAACCATGTCTTAAAACTTCAAACTTAAAGAAATTATTCAAAAAGATGAAATGCAAACCATAACAAGCTAAAAACAATGATGAAAATCAAATGGAAGCAGATAATGAAGTGCAGGTAGGAAGGGTTTGAGATTAGGGTTTCTCACAAAATCAAAAGAAAAAATTAGAGACTAACACTGCCTCCTTCTGGGGATGGAGTTTTGATAATAAACTCCAAGAAATGCAGACCAATGCCTTTTCCTTTATTTCTGATTCACTGATCTCCCTGCATATGTCAGTCTTTTATTCGCAGCATAACTGTAAAAACAAGGCCCTTGGGTATATGGAGTCTTTATTGAAAAGAAAACCTATTATACTAACTGAAAACCTGATAAGTATTAGAGAAAATAATGCTTCAAGAACCTCCCATTCACTGGGCCTCCAAAAGTTTCTGTGTTGTCCAAATTATGCAGGAGAAAAGTGTTATTGTGCATTACCTTGGTTATTCTAAAAGGACCATACCATAGGTTATCGAACTTACCATGTTTTTCTTAATCCTCTCTCCTGGCATCCCACCTTAACAAAAAATCTCCCTCATTGAAAATATGTTTCTTAGTTCCCTTATCGAATGTAGCCTTGAATTTTCTCTGGTGAGCCGCAACTTTCTTATTCACCTGTTCTCTGACCTGCTGAACTTCAATCATATGAAAAATTCTCCTTTGGATATTGTTGGGTTCTTCTAACTCTTCTTGTAGAAAATTTAAAAGTGGCAGGCCCAATTTAGTTGGAAGAATAGTTTATGTCCCATATACCATCTGGAAAGGAGATGTCCCAATAGACTTCTTTTTGCTGATACGATCTTCCCAAAGGGAAAACTTTAACTTGGAATCCCATGATTTTTTATTTTCTGCCAGTAGTTTTTTGATAATCCTTATCAGAGTCTTATTGGAATATTTTTCCAATCCGTTCCCTTAGGGGTAGTAGGGAGTAGAATGACCCAATTTGACACTATACTTATTGGAGAATTCAATCATGGAATTCGATTTAAAAGACTGTGCATTATCAGTGACCAGTTTTTAAGGACAACCAAACCTGGAAAAAATATATCCTTCTAGAAATTCCATGATTACCTTGTCTGTTGTATTCCGAGTCGGAATTGCTTCGATCCACTTCGTAAAATAATCTGTGGCTATAAGAATCCATCTATGCTATCCTAAATATGATGGATTAATCTCTCCGATGAAGTCCAATCCCCACTGTTGAAATGGTCCATGGGTGATGATTGGTTTCAGAGGCAAAGATATAAGTTCCTACTTTCCAGCAAATTTATGATAGGGTTCACATGCCCTGACCTGAGAAAAAATATCTGAGAATAGAACTGGCCAGTAATAGCCTGCCCTAAGAATATTGAAGGAAGTAGCCTTCCAATGATGATGGCCTCTGCACACACCATGATGCAGATCATGAGAAATTTGTTTAGCTTCTTTTTCATCAACACACCTCAATAGAAAACCATTAGGGTCTTTCCAAAATACGGTCTGATCAACAATGCAGTACTTTACTGCTCTTAACTTTAATGATCTGAATTTTGATTTATCCAACTCTGGGGGAGATTGAAAGTTCAACAAAAAAAATACGATATCTTTGTACCATGGTGAAGAAACATACTTGTTGTTTACCTATGAATTTGTTTCTTCAATATGGACAGAAGAATCCTATGTCTTGTCTGAAAGATGGTACAACCCAATTGCTTTGCAATTAGATTCTGTCATTAATTTGGCAAGGCCTTGTCCTTTTAGCAGCTGAGTAGGCTTTATGGTGAGATCATACTCCAACATTTTTGTTATCCATTTCCCTCTCTTTCCTTCACAATCAGGTTGAACCAATATTTCTTTGTCTGCACTGCTTGGGACATAAGTTATAATCTTAGATTGAAGAACATATACTTTGAAGGATTTCAGAGCCTTTACCAAGGCATAGGTTTGTTTTTCTATTATATCATACTTCAATTCAGAGTATCTGAGAGTTTTTCTAAAGAAGGAGATGGGTTTCTCGTATCCTTGCTCATTTCTTTGCATAAGAACAACAACTATGGTATTTTCTGATGCAAATGAAAAAATCATGAATTCTTTGGAGTAATCTAGGCTAATTAGAATAGGTGCCTGAATAATAGCATGCTTGATCCTTTCAAAGGATTCTTTCTCTTCTGGTATCCACTTAATTTCTGCATCCTTTTTCAACATGTCAGTAATGTACTTGATAATCTCTGCAAAGTTAGGTATAAACCTCCTTAAAAAATTAATTTTACCAATGAAGGACTGAATAGATTTTTCATTTCTCAGAATGTCTATTTATTGGATAGCCTTTACTCTTTCACGATCTATTTTAATACCTTCAGGTGAAACTATGTGTCCTAAAATCTTTCCTTCCTCCATGGAAAAATGTGATTTTTTGAGATTAAGTGATATACTGTAACTCCTCCACTTCTCAAAAGTATTCTTCAAGTGTTGTAAATGTTCTTCATCAGATGCTGAAAATATAGTGATGTCATCAAGGTAAATAACCACAAACTTGTCTTTCTAACCAATGAAAGCAATGTCCATAGCCCTTTGGAATGTGGCTCCTGCATTCATCAATCCGAAGGGCATCTTTTCATACATAAAAGTGTCCCAGGGAGTGGTAAAAGTTGTTTTCTTTTTGTCCTCTTCCACTATTGATATTTGATTGTACCCTGAGTATACATCAAGCATAGACATCATCTTTGCATTGACAACTCTCTGTAAGATATAATCCATTTTTGGTAATGTATAATTATCTTTCAAAGAGCACCTGTTTAGATTCCTGAAGTCCACACATAGCCTTACCTCTTCGTTCTTCTTCCTGACGGGTACAAGGTTGGCTACCCATTTTGAGTATCTCAGTGGCACTATGATTTTTGCTTCCAGCAACCTTTTTAGCTCCTTTTCTATTATAGGTAATAGTAAAGAATTAAATTTACTGAACTTTTTCTTAACAGGTTTTGATCCAGGTTTCAGAGGAATTTTGTGCTAAATAATTTCTGTATCAAACACTTTCAGATCTTCATAAGACCAGGAAAATACATCTAAAAATTGTTTCATCAATTCAACATATGCTTCTTTCTATTTTTGTGATAGTTTTCTAGATATTTTGACCAACCTGGGCTTTGCATCCGAACTAATGTCACAATCCACTACATCTGTTTCTTTTGTTTGGATAACAACCTTCCTGGAAACATCATTGTGATCGAACAACCTCTCTAGTGGAACCAAACCTTTGGTTAGATGGTTTGTCTTCAGTTTAATGATTTTGTGGCCAACAATAGTATCTTGAAGGACTTCTACAACATGTATTTTTGCTTCACCATTTTCTTCATCTTGATCTATTGAAATGTTAGAAAACTCTTCAATAGTTTTCAAAAATATTTGAATTTCCTCATCATATTTAAAAAGATGCCAATGTTTTATATTATCCGGTATTGAGGGTCTATGTCTGACCTCAACTTCGAACTTCAGATTAGGAAACATTGGAGTTTTAAAATTGCTAGTTGCAAGTGCCAAAGTGTCAGCTTGTTGATTTAAATTTCTGTGCACAAAAGTAATATTGAATGCCAAAAATAAATTATCCACAGAATCCCAGACCTCATTTCTATATTGTTTCAACCTTTTCTATTTGGTTTGATATATATTCTTGATCTGGTGAATAATAAGTTCTGAGTCTCCAAAAACAGACAACTTATCTATACCCATATCTTTAGCAGATTTCAAACCCAACAACAAGGATTCATACTCACTGATGTTATTGGTGGTGTCAAATTCAAGTTTATATGACATAGGAATAACCTCCTTGATAGGGGAAATGAAGACAATCCCATCTCTAGAACCTTCTTTAGAACATGCTCCATCAAAATACATTTTCCAAACAAAATTGTCTTTACTGTCTCCAACTGCAGTTGTTGTCTTTCTGACTGATACTTCTATCATATCATCACTCATATGAAAAATACAAGAACCAAGATCATCTTCTACAGCATATATAGGATGATTAGTGGGATTATTGTGATCACTTACAAAATTAGCCAATCTTACTTCTCTGTATAATCTCTGTTGTTCCCCACCAAAAATAAGTATGGTTGCATAGCTAAGGTCCATCTGTAGAGTACCACCTACCTTTTTGCCCCAAGATCTTGAAATAAGCATTCCAAATTTTGGTGGTATGTCAACCACAATAAAATCTAATACCACACTTTTCAAAGGTAATTGGGAAAGAGTAACAAAAACATCTTTCATAACTCCAAGGCATTTGACTTTCTTGGAGTCAAAAGAATATAGATCATGATATGGTCTAGTAATGTCCAACCCTAATTCTTCCATCACCACCTTAGGCATGACATTATGCGAGGCACCATAATCCATTAGGCAGTTGTGAAATATCTTGTCATGGAAATTTAATGAAATGTAGAATGGTGGATATGCATCCATTTTGTCTTCAATGTGAGATCCAATAGTTATAGTAGGTTTTTCATCCTCTAGATTGACTATATCTGAAAAGGTGACTTGAGCTGGAGCCTGTAGAGCCTTGAGGATAGTCTTTCTGAAGGGTTATTTTTTCATGAGTTCTAATAATGGCACTGAAATCTTGATTTTGTTGATTTCGTGTTCTAAACTGAAAGAAGAAACATTTATGTCTGGTTCCTTTATGTCAACAGTACTATCCTTGGCAGGTTGTTTCAATGGTTGATCATCTTGAATCTTGGGACTTCCATTGATAATTCCTCTTTTAACTCGAGTACTGACATTCTTTGTGGAAACAGTTGTTTCTACTTTAGGTGCATTTGAACCAGATATGAGATTGTATTTTTTCCTTTTAGGTTCCTTTTGGACGATCTCATCTACATCCCCTTCCTCAAACTAGTTTGCAATCAAAGCATCTTCATAATCCTGCTGTGTCACATGTAGAGGAGATGATTCAGAATCATTCAGATGAACTACAGGGTCTTCTTCTGTATCATCTTCGTCCTCCTCCTCATCTAATACATTATTCTGAAAAGGAGGAAAAACCTTTTGGTCATCTTGGTTTTTTATTTCTCTTGGTAAGATTTGAGGTGCATTGTTTGGCCTCCTGAACTGATTTGGATTTTTGTATCCACTCTCCTGTGCAGGTCTACTAGGTTGCTTTTGTTCCATATTCAACCTTGCCATTTCATATGTTAGAGTTTTCAAAATCTTAGCCATTTCATCCATCTTAGAATCAGATACTGAATTAGAAGATGAAGGTAGCTCTTCCTTTTCTTTTTTCCTGTCTCTATCACTTCTAGACTTCAATTTGTCTGTTGCTAATATGTTTGATTCTACCTCAATAGCAGCATATTGCATCAGGCTGAGGGAAGAAGATCTTCTTACCCTAAGCAACAAGGAAAATTCAGCATCAAATGCATTGGAAAAAGTGATTTTAGCTGATGTCTCTGAAGGTTTAATCTCCTATGGAATTTTACCATACATTTGGTTGAACCTTTTGGTAAAATCAGGTATTGATTCACCTTGTTTCCTCCTTAAAGCATCGAATTCGGTAATGTAGTATAAAAATTCTTTCTTGTCTGCCTAGTGTTTAAGAAAGTCATCATCTAAGGCTACAATATCAACAATTGAATTAGGAGTCAAACTCCTGAACCACTTTCTTGCTTCCCCATTTAGACTCTGCACGGATAATCTCATCCACACATCAGCATGCTCTACATTGAAATTATCTGCAAAAAATATAAAATGAACTCAAATTTTCTTCAGCAGTAACTGCTCCATCTCCATTGAATCTGGGAAAGTATCTCATATAATCATTTGGTGGAAAGGAAAACATGACTTGTGGAAGAACCAAAGGGGCATACTTTGTTGCAACTATTTCATCCATTCTGTCTGCAGCCATATTAGTTATTTTTGGTGTTTTGGGAGTCACCAATATTGGTGATGATGGAGGTGAAAATGTCCCTTGTGTATTACAACTTAACTGTACTATCACTGAGTCTTGATATTTAGTATATAAGGATTTATCTTCTGGACTATGATCAGATGATGGGCTAAGAAACAGAGGATTCTCAAAAGAAAAATAATGTGATTTAAAATCCTCAGATGAGAGAGATCCAAGAAATGATGAAGGTGTCTCTGGTTCACTCTCAATATATGTGTTGTGACCTCTCAAAGTTTCAGTCACAGGAAATGTGTCTAAATATTCTTGTTTAATGAGTTTAGTAAGTAAGTTCCACTGTTCTAGATTCAATTCTGAGATAGTTGAAGAGAACAAAATTGTAGCAGGCTCAATAACACGTTTAATTTCACTTTCGGGATTCACCTTTTCATCTACTTGGGTTTTGGTGATTTCAAATAATTTTCCTTGAGAACTTTCTGAAGAAAATTTTCCCTTTGAGAGTGAAGACTGTCCAGAAAGAACTTTAGGTTTTCTTAGTAACTTTTCAAGATCTGGAACTACTGCAACAGGCTCGAGATCTGGATTTTTCCTGGTTACTGGTCTCTTAGTAGATGATAAAGAAGTTAGAGGATTTTTAGGTCCTTTACCTTCTCTTTTAGGATCCAGAATTACCACAGAGGAGTCACCAGGTGAATTAATCACAGTCTTAAATAATGTCCAAAATATTGTTCACCATCAATATCTTAATCTAATCTTGTCTTTTCCCCAGGGAAGATATCTTCATTTCTTCATCCCCAGAAATGGAGCCAAAAATGTTAGTCCCTAAAGTTGCACTAACTATGAGAGGGTGAAATCTAGGGCATCATCAATTTATTGCAAAAATGTTTTGAAGGTTTTTATGGTTTGGTTTTTTTAATAAGATGGTTGAAAACTGGCTCAAGAGTATAGCATAACATGAAAATGACAATCAGAACATAGCATATCCCATTGACTGGTTAAAAGGTAGTCACATAGATGAATTAGAATAATAATAAAAGAGAGGAGAAAGATTCCAATTTGTTAACTTCACATAAATCCTTCTCTCAGAATATCATAAAAAAACAAGACCATCATCTTGAAATCAAAACTTTAAAATAATTTCCACAGTAAATTTTTCACTGTATTAATTAACAATCAAGAAACAAATGCATTGCAATCTGAATAATGAATTCAAGCATGAAGGAAGAAAACATAGTAGAAAAGAGTGTCTAACCATCCATATGCCTTTGCTATTAAGTGTCAAATAGAATAATAATGCCTTACAAGGAGTTTCAGAATAAGTCCTTTGGATCTCCAATATTTCGACCTGAACAGAGTCTTTCCTCTGCCTATTCCTTGTCACCCTGATATCAGGCATTTCTTCTTTAATAGGGGTTTCATCAATTGAAATATTTTTTTTTCTGTGTAACAATATTTTTTTCCTTTGCCTCTCTTCTGTTTGTTGGACTGTGTGTTAGAATTTAAGGATTGCATGAGCTAGCTCCAGGGTTTATGTAATTCTCTCAAAGTAGACACAACTAAAGTCTTAATTAAGACTTGATGAAACAGGATGCTCTTTGCATTGGTGGAGAGTGATTGCACTCTCTTTAACATTTTTTTCAAGCTTTTGAGTAGAAAGTAAGGCAGATTTAAGGGATAATTTCCATTTAGATGCATTAATATCCTAATGTGGTAGATATAGACTAGTGATAATCTACCTTTGCAGGTGATATACCTATGGATACCGATCAGAGTAGTGTGCCATTAAGGTCTAATACAGCTGCAAGGAAATCCCCTTATCCAATTTGGATTTTTCTTATCTGGAAGAAGGAATTGATTGAAAAAATTTGTAACCACGTGCTCTTTCTTCCACCATATTTCTCCTCCAACCACCAATCTGTAAGCTTTGGAAATTTTCTATTCTGTCACCAGCATCAACATCTTCCCGATCTCTACTTCATGACCATCAAAGTTCAGTGAAAAATCCATAGAGACTTGCTCGTCGTAACCTTGGAAAGTGGTAAGGAATTCAAACCACCCAACATCTCTAAACCTTTGAGCCATCTAAGGATAAGCTTCGAGGAGTTAAGCACCCTCAGGTTCTAATATGACTACCTGTCCGCTCCTCTTAGGCGCCATCAAAAAACAATGCTATAACTAGCACGGTTCGGATTCCGAATTTGCCACCTACAATGTGTTAGTATATAACTATTCTTCTGAGAAAATACTTGCACCTAAAATTCAACAAAATCAGACATAAAATGACAGGTTCAAATAATGATCATTGAAAATTGGATGATTTGAAATGGGTCCTTTGTGATTACAGAGCAATCCAATCATGTAACGGTTTGAATCATAAAATGATTCCAAAGCTATTGTGGGACACATGCAAACTCTTAATCCATGATCTGTGTCATCATAATGAAATCTGGGTGATGGGCACATATTAAGGCATGATTATCTTTGTGTTATGGGAATAATGCTATTCCAGTAGCGCTATTAATGACTTAGAATAATTTGAATTTGTAAAGTTCAAACAGGCATATGAAGTGACACATCATTTAAAACCATGTCTTAAAACTCCAAACTTAAAGAAATTATTCAAAAAGATGAAATGAAAACCATAACAAGATAAAAACAATGATTAAAATCAAATGGAATTAGATAATGAAGTGCAGGTAGGAAGGGTTTGGGATTAGGGTTTCTCACAAAATCAAAAGAAAAAATTAGAGACTAACAAGAACCACAGCCTACAAGATTCTCATGGCTGGGTATTTTTGGCCTAGTCTCTTCATTGATGTCTGTACAAAGATCAAGTCTAGTGTCAAGTGTCAGAAATTCTCTGGAAAGAAACAACTCAAGTCTTTTCCATTAAATTATGTGGTAGCTTCAGAACCCTTTCAACAATGGGGCCTAGATTTTATTGGGAAAATTAATCCTGATTCAAGTGGCCATCATAGGTGGATCTTGACTTCCACAAAATACTTTACTAAGTAGATAGAGGCCATCCCCACAAGAAATGATTCCCATAAGATAATCCTTGGTTTTATTGAAGATATTATGGCAAGATTGGGTTGTCCAAACACAATTGTCACTCATAATGTTGCATCTTTCAAGGTTGAACCATTGATTAAGTTTTGTGAACAGTTTGGAATCATTGATTCACTCTACTCCTTACTAACCCCAAAGGAATGGACTGGTAGAGTCCTCTAACAAGAGACTTATTAAGATCATCAAAAGTTTGTTAGAGGAAAACAAGAAGGCATGGGATTCAAAGATTAAATTTTCTTTATGGGCTGACAGAGTGACAGCAAAGCGATCTCTTGGTATATCTCCTTTCCATCTTGTATATGGAGTTGAAGCCATTTTTCCTTCTCAGCTTGCCTTACCTATGTCAAAATTCTTCCAAGACTACCAGGGAGAACCAAATGATATGATTAGGAGAATACAATGGTTGGTAGAAGTGCAACTGACTAGAGAGAACTTACTAGACAAAGCACATGACCATCAACAGAAGATCAAGCAGGCCTTTGATAAGAAGGTGACCAAAGAGGATTTCTAGCTGGGAGATCTAGTACTCAAGTGGGATGCACCTAAACAAGATAAAGGAAATAAAGGTAAATTTGAGGCCTTGTGCATTGGCCCCTTCAAAATTTATTAGGTTTTTTCAAATAACAGTTACAAGTTGCAGGATTTGGAGGATGATGAAGTTTTTGGTAGCCCTGTAAGTGGGCATTTTCTCAAGAAGTTTTTTACTTGAGCCAAAAGTGGCTTCCCATGTCATTGTAAATATCTTTTTTTCCTTTTACTTTTGTTTTTAATAAGAGACTCCATAACCCAACAACTAAGGCACTGGAACTACTAGTTCTTGGCAGCGTGTAGGGAGCATGCCATCCCCTGTGGAGCCAAATGTTATCACATGAACTTGTCATATTCCTATGGGTTTGTGGTTTCTACCTAATTCTGTAGTTTTTCCCTCTCTATCCTTTTTGTAGGCCGAGTCTTGAAGTTTTTCCCCCTTCAGTCGATAAAATCATTTTATGTTTTCCCTTGTTTGTTTGTGTTCCCTAGTATCCCTGTTTTTTCAGCTTGCAACCAATAGTCCAAATCCTTGATCGTGCAGGTCGTAGCCATGAAAACAAAGTGAAACTTTATTAAACAAAGCGCAAGTTTTGATATTGAAGCATAAGAAAAATACATTTTTAATCTTTCAACGGTGAATATTTTGGGAACAGTCCATATCAGTGGCTCATAGACGTTCAGGAGTGCAAACTTGTGCGAAGTATAGCACTAGTAAAAAAGGCCCCAAAGTGAATATGAGTCATTGATCTTAAAGGGGAAAGTTCGCAGTTGATCCAAGCCTTTGGGGAAATGAGCTTCGAGAGATTTGAAATGAGAATTTCTTAGAAATCCCAAAGGGCCAAAGTCCCGAAGGCCTGAAATGGATCTGAGTCGTTGATTAGCCAGAGCCACGTGTCATCAGATCCACATCTTTGGGTAAAAGCACATGGAGAAGTAAGCCAGATTTGAGTTTTGATTTTCCCAAAGTCCCTTAGACTCGAAGTGGATATCGGTCATCCAAATTCTCCACTCCAAAGGTTTTTCTTAGAGGGAAATGTGGTTTGAGAATTGAAATTCCTGAAGGTCGATTCGTGAAGCAGATCTCAGCCGTTGTTTTGAAGAGTGAAGATCCGATCTGTATATCTAAAGAACCAGAGCTAGTTCGTTGATCAGGAAGCCTCATCTCAGATCAAAATATCAATGGTCATGCTATATTGCAGGGTCAAAAAGTGTGCACGTTTTAAAATTTCAAGGGTGGGCCGCAATCAGAACCATGGTTTTTGGAAAGGGACGCGTGGCGGTTCATAGTGAATTGTGGGGAAAAAAGTGGTTTTCTTTCAAACCACCCTTGGTTGCGCCGGCAATTGTGCAATTTCATAGGGTCATGGCCTTAGGTCACATTGAATATGGAACGATAGAGAGGAGTTGCACAAAAGAACAAAAGCATCCATATTGGTAACATAAGAAGATCTTCTTGGCCTTGAGACGTCGGGATTGACTCAAAAACTTCATATGGCACAACCTGGAAACATTCATGAGTGTTAGGCCATGTCTTGATCCCAATGAAGGTAGTTATTGAAAATTGGGTGC
>ML814022.1:46298-92054 GCA_009831015.1 Picea engelmannii | reverse complement strand
TTCAGATTTGATGCTTATGTCTCTTCATTATTGAGCTTTTCCTTCTTTAATGATGCACTTTAATTTATGTTCATTTAATACAATTCTTTATAAATCACTTCGATGAAAAGATCCTGGATCACATACCCACTTGCATTTGTCTCGACTTCGAAAGGATTTTGCAAGTTTGGTAATGTGAGAGTTGATGCTCGATTGATATTTATTTTCAGCTCATCGAAAGCCTTTTGTTGATTCTTCCCCATTGAAAATTCTCACCACTTGCAGTTATGGTGTGGAGTGCTGCAGCTATCGTTGAAAATCAAGCTACGAACTTCCGCAAGTATTTTGTTTCCCCATCAAAACTCCTAACTTTAGTGACATTTGTAGGAATTGATCATTTCATGATGGCCTCCATCTTTTCGGGATCTATCTTGAGCTCCCCTACACCAATCACATACCCCAAATACACCAAAAATTGTTGAGAAAACTCATATTTCTTGAGGTTAACTTGTAGGTGGTGCTTCTTCAAAGTCTCTAACACCTACATGAGATGTGAGATGTGCTCCTCCTAGGTAGTACTATAAACCAATATATCATCCAAATAGATGATAACAAATGAATCTATATATGAGTGTAATACATTATTCATTAGTCTCATAAATGTAGCCAGTTCATTGCATAAGCTAAATGGCATGACCAACCATTCATACAAAACTTACCTCGTCTTGAAAGCAGTCTTCTAGGTGTCTTCTTCCTTGACACGTACCTGGTGGTATCCTGAGATCCAAATTGGTGAAATATTTTGCATGTTGCATCTGATCTAACAGATAATTGATCATGGATGGCAAGGCTCATGACTGGTGGTATCACAGACTCACCACATTCGGCCACAATCAGATTGTGTCCTATACAGAATTCACTCAGAAGCTCATTGATAGATTTGATCGAGGAGATCCTGAGCTACATTTCCGGGAGCTCACCCAACTCAAGCAAATAGGTACGACTGAGGCATATATTGATGAATTTCAGAGGTTGGCAGTGATGGTGCAAGATATGTTCCCAACGAGGCTCATGATGCTTTTCACAGAAGGGTTGATGGAACCCTTGAAGGGTTGGGTAAAGGCTTTCAATCCTACCAACCTACAAGAGGCCATTTGCAAGACGAGGGATTTGGGTCCAGCTGATAAATCTAAATTCATACCCAGACCACCTCTTAACAGTGGAGGAAGAGACCAAAGACCTCCAATGAATCAGGAAAGACGTGACCCAAGGGGTTTTGACAGGGGTCATGGCAGAGTGGATGAGAACACCAAGAGGGAGTTGAGATGGAAGCAACTTTGCTTCACTTGCAAAGAACCATGGAACCCAGCACACAAATGCATGGGTCGGGGTCAGGTGCACTACATTGAGGTCACTTCAGACAACAAGCAGGAAGATGAGTTCGGCCAGATACAGAACATGGAGGCAGAAACCACTGAGGCAGTAGAGGAGGAGCAGATCACAGGACAAGATAGTATGGCCACCCTGGCATCTATCAGTGGAGTGCCCAAGTATAATACCTTCCAAATGAGGGGGCTCTTGTAGGGACAAAGAGTTTCAGTTTTGATTGATGGAGGAACTTCCCACAACTTCATTGATGCAACATTACCGAAGAGGAGGCACATACCCATAGTAGAATTTGAAGGATTCAAAGTGCATTTTGCAGGAGGAAGTAATATGCCATGTGATAGATACATTTTGGGCATGAAACTTACCTTGGGTAGGCATGAGTTGACATAGGACGTCTATGTCATGGACCTTCCGTATACCAACATGATCCTAGGGGTTCAGTGGCTTAGCACATTGGGGCCTATCACCACCAACTACAAAATGATGGAAATGTCATTCACAGAGGAAGGTGGACGAAAGGTAGTGCTGAGGGGCATGACAGGGAATGCTACAAAGGTAGTCACGGCCAAGAGGATGGAGGCCATCTTCCGGAGGGACGAGATAGTATACGCAGCTGAATGCAGGATTGTGACACATGTGGATGAACAGGGCAAGGTTCACTACACCCCAGAGATCAAAGAAATCCTTGACAGGCACCACAAGGTGTTTGGGCCTATTCCTCCAGGGGTACCACCAGATAGGGGGTTTGAGCACATTATTGAGCTAGAGGAAGGGGCCAAACCAGTTATCACCACACCATACAGACATACCAAGAAGTACAAAGATGAGATAGAGAAGACCATCAAAGAACTTCTGTACATGGGGCACATTAGGCCCAACAGTAGCCCTTTTGCTTCTTCAGTAGTGCTAGTGAAGAAGAAAGATGGCACTATGAAGATGTGCATTGACTTCAGGGCTTTGAACAAAAAGACCATAAAAAACAGGTACCCGATACCCAGGATTGATGAATTGTTGGAAGAACTGCATGGGGCCATCTACTTCACTAAGATTGATCTTCGCTCTGGTTATCATCAGATCAAGATGAGGGAGGAAGACATCTCAAAAACAACTTTTAGATGTCACTACGACCATTATGAGTTTTTGGTGATGCCCTTTGGATTAACCAATGCCCCTGCTACATTCCAATCATGTATGAACCATGTGTTCAACAAGCAGTTGAGGAAGTACCTGTTGGTATTTTTTGATGACTTGCTTATCTACAACAAGACGTGGGAGGAGCATCTCATGCATGTGGATCAAATTTTGGCAATCATGGAGGAACAATCATTGTATGCTAAGGAGTCCAAATGTGAGTTTGGAATGACAGAGGTCCTATATTTAGGACACATCATCAGGGCAAAGGGGGTACAGGTACATCAAGAGAAAATACATGCCATCATGGAATGGCCTACTCCTAAGACACTCATTGAATTGAGAGGATTTATGGGTATGTGCACGTATTACAGGAAATTTGTCAAAGGATTTTCTCAGCTGTGTGCACCTTTGATCAATTTGACTAAGAAGGGAGCCTTCAAGTGGGACGAGGAGGCTCAAATAACGATGGACACGATGAAGGAAGTGATGAGTATGTGCCCAGTCTTAGCTCTTCCAGATTTTAGTCTTCCTTTTACCTTGGAGTGTGATGCCTTCGGGGAAGGAATAGGGGTTGTACTGATGCAGAAGAGGCACCCTCTTGCCTATGAGAGTTGGAAGCTCAGGGGTCCCGAGCTACTCTACAACATTTATGACAAAGAAATGTTGGCTATCATGCATGCACTAGCCAAATTCCGGCAATACTTGGTTGGTGCCAGATTTGTGGTCAAGTCAGATCATAACAGTCTCAAATATCTATTGGAGCAGAAGGATTTGAATGAGAGGCAACAGAAATGGGTAAGCAGAATACAGGCCTATGACTTTGACATTGAATTTGTCAAAGGGAAGAACAATGTGGTGGCTGATGCGTTATCCAGGAGGCCATCCATCTTTTCCATGACCGGGGTATCAGTTGACTGGAAAGACCATCTGGTGATGGAGTATGCAAAGGATCAGTTTGCATGCCAGCTATTGGATGGGCAGGTACAAGATGATAACTTTAAGATTATGAATGATCTCATCTACTATAAGGACCAAATCTTTTTGGTTCCTGAATCGGCCTTCAAGGCTAAGATATTGCAGGCGTACCACAACTCACCAATGGTAGGACATTAGGGGATCAGTAAGACGTACAGGCAAGTGAGGGAACGGTTCTCATGGAAGGGCCTCAAGGAGGACGTGATTAAGCATGTCAAGGAGTGTACTACATTTCAGGAGAACAAAGATGAGCACACACATCCAGTAGGACTACTACAACCCTTACCCACTCCAGAGCACAAATGGGAGAGTATATCCATGGACTTCATCACCGGGTTGCCAAATACACAAGGGAAGGACTGCATTTTTGTAGTAGTAGACAGGTTGACCAAGTTCGCACACTTCTTCGCCATAGCTATTAACTTCAGTGCCGCACAGGTGGTCGAACTGTTCTTTAGGGAGATCTTCAGGTTGCACAGCCTCCCCAAGACCATTGTCAGCGACAGGGATAACAGGTTCATGAGTACATTCTTGCAAGAATTATTCAGGTTGGTTGGTACGGCTTTGACCCCTAGCACCAGTTATCACCCTCAGACAGACAGACAGACAGAGATAGTCAACAAGTGGGTGGAAGGCTACGTCAGAAATTATGTGGCAGGACAACATAAAGCATGGTCCAGATGGTTGCATTTAGGAGAGTATTGCTACAACACTACCCAACACATGTCCATAGGCATGTCACCATTCAGGGCTTTGTATGGTTACGACCCTTTATCTTTTGGGGAGATTGCTTTTGGTGACAACAGAGCACCTATGGTACAAGATTGGATACAACAGAGCCAGTACATTCTCAGGGAGCTGAAGGATCATCTACAGAAAGCACATAACCAACAAAAAGTCCAAGCAGACAAACACTGGGTTGATCGTACTTTTGAGGTTGGTGACCTGGTCTACCTACGGCTCCAACCATATAGACATGCGTCCATCAAAAGGAGCGGGGCAGACAAATTACAACCATGTTTCTTTGGGCCCTACAGAGTCAACAGGAAGATAGGGGTTGTAGCTTACGAGCTGGAGCTTCCTCGGGGCAACAAAATACACGTCTTCCATGTCTCCTGTCTTAAGAAATCCCTTGGCCAACACATCAGACCCACTGAGGTATTACCCCCCATGGATGAGAGGGACAACTTGTTTTGATTCCAGAGGAGGTATTAGAAGTCTGAGAGAAGAGGCTCAGAAACCGAAGCATCAAGGAGTACCTGATCAGATGGAAGGATTTACCCATTGAGGATGCCACTTGGGAAAAGGAACACGTGGTAAGAGAAGCAGGTTTGGAATTGCTTGAGGACAAGCAATTTCAAGCAGGGGAGACTGTAATTTCCCCCACCTCTTGAGAGAGAGGTGATGAGGAGACTCAGTGGTCTGGGCACCCCCACTAGGTCATAGTCTCGCACTAAGGGGGAAAGTCAACTAGACTAAAGTTATATTTTTAAGTTGACTTGAGAAAGAAAAAGGATAAAAGGAGTAAAAGATAACTCAACAGAAGAATAGAAGTTAACCCTGGGAGTTAACCTAACTCAACATAGAATTAGAAGGAAAAAGTATAAGTAAGAGGCTAGGGCGCACCTATTATTCATTCTGGATTTGGTATATTGTTTGTTATTTCTCTTGAGCATTCAGTTTGGGGGTTTTGTTGTACAAACCTTTGTGAGCAACTCAGTGGTGAAATACCCACTCACCTTGTTCCATAGCTTGGTCTCGGGGATGAAAGATTCCTCCACATGATTCTACTCTCAGCATATTTCCATCCAACGCTTCAAAAGGTAGCAGGGTCGTACTATTCTTGTGTTTCCAGCAAGGGCGCACCACCTTCTAGAGGAGGGTTCGATCCAGCTTATCAGGAGAGCCTGTGGCCATTCTGACACTTGGGTTTTATTTACAGGGGCACTACCATCATTTTAAGGGTTTTTCTGGAGAGTTATCACCATCATATATTTAGCTTCAGAGTGGGACGTCTTGGAGGCTAAGGGGATGTCCTATGATTCAATAAATCTCAGATCTAGAAGGCTACACCTGGAATCTGAGTCTGAAACTTCTCCTACAGGGTTCTCATAGCCCGATCTACATTCCAGGGGAGTTTCAGGGCATTTGGAGGCTTTTCTCATTAGGGTCGAACCACCTAGGGTTTCAGGCATCAAGGAGGGCGTAGCTTCAGCAGAAGATTATGAGTTTAGAGGGGTTTGCCTTGGACGTTCAACTTGAGATTTCAGGAGGGTGATCCTACCAACATGATCTATCATCTTGCCGAGTTTGGACTCATTTGGAGTCTTCCTTCAGTGGGATCGATTTATTGAGGGTTTCAGTCTTATAGTGGAGCGTGGCATTCTTCATCTGGAGAGTTAGTAGTCAGATCTGCTTGTATTGATGTGCATTTCCTATTCAGCCTTTCGAGGTTTATTTTGTATCGGCAGAGCATTTTGTAGCAGCTCATATCTATTGTCTTTCCTCCCATCTGAGGATTGTTCCAGATCGGCTATCTATTGTATTGGTTTCATATTGCTCATAATAAAAGGTCAAATCTTTGCTTGTGCTTCTATATCATGAATGTATTGTGAGCTTCATGTGATGAATGAATCTTGTATGAACACACTTAATAACTGGATAACTCAATAAACACCTGCATATCAACATATCAGTGGTAGTTAGTGATTCCAAGCAAAAATTTTGGCTTGGGATCATTACAAAGAATTACAAAGTAGATCCAACGATAAAACCCTTAGCTAGAAATGCCAGCACATGGAAAAAGAAAGATAGTGAAAAATGTGGTCTAGTACTTTCAACTCAAAAACAAAAAGAATCATGGTATATAGACAGTGGATGTTCCAAACACATGATTGGAGACAAGGATAAGTTTCTATCTATGAGTAAAAGCAAACCAAGAAATGTGACCTTTGGAAATGATGAACCAGGTAAAATCAAGGGTAAAGGGATGGTGAGTTTGAGTAATGGTAAAGGAAAATCCCAAGATGTTCTGCTTGTAGATGGGTTGAAACATAATTTGCTCAGTGTAAGTCAAATGTGTGATAGAGGATGTGAAGTGGTGTTCACTTCCAAAGATTGTAAGATAAAGTCAGTAAACTCATGACAAGTGGTGGCTAAAGGCATAAGGATAGATAATCATGTATATGTGTTGAAAGATGATAGAGAGGAGTGTCATCTAAGCAAACATGATGAAAGATGGTTATGGCATAGGAGACTTGGACATCTAAACTTTGACCACTTAATCAAGCTCAAAAATCTTGAGGCAGTAAAAGATCTTCCAAGAATATCAAAGCCACAAGATTTTGTGTGTAAACCCTGCCAAGTAGGAAAGGTAACCAGGACACAATTTAAATCCAAGAGCTTTACTTCAACAAAGAAACCACTCCAATTAGTTCATATGGATTTATGTGGACCATCAAGACAGGAAGGCACAGGGAAGGAAAACTACTTCATGCTGATCATTGATGATTACTCCAGACTCACTTGGGTTACTTTTCTCAAAGAAAAAGCTGAAGCATTTGAGAAATTTAAAATATTTAAAGCTTTAATTGAGAATCAAATAGGCAACAAGTTAAAGGCAATAAGATCAGACAGAGGAGGATAATTTATGTCAATTGATTTCAAGGAATTCTATGATAAACATGGGATTAAGAGAGAATACACAATCCCAAGAACTCCACAACAAAATGGAGTAGTTGAGAGGCAAAACAAAACAATTCAGCAAATGACCAGATCAATGATGAATGAGAAGAACATTGGTCAAACTTAATGGGTAGAAGCAATACACACAACAGTCCATAATCTTAACAAAGCCCACCTCATACCACACAGTGACAAGACACCTTATGAACTGTGGTATGGAAGACCTGCTTCAATCAAACACTTTGAAGTCTTTGGGAGTAAGTGCTACATAAAGAATAATAATGAAAACCTTGGCAAGTATGATGACAGGGTTGATGAAGGCATCTTCTCAGGATATGCTACCAATAGTAAAGGAATAGATGCTTTAATAAAAGATTGTATAAATTAGTTGATTGCATTGATCTAAGGGTTGATGAAGGAGTCCCAGTAAGAGAGGTGAGCAATATTGAGTCTGCTACAGAGGACGCAACTGAAGTTGAAGATGAACAGGTCCAAGAATCGGAAAAAGAAGACTCTGAGTCATATGAAGATACAAAGACTCGGGCAGAATCAAATCAACAGACAACATCAAATCTTTCCTCCAGAATTACTCAAAAGAGTCATCCTCAAGTCAGATAATTGGTGAGAAAGACAAAGGTGTACAAACCAGGAGAAGGATGGTCAAAGACATCGAGAAATCACATATAGCCTTCATATCCATGGTGAAACCCATGAACTTTAATGAAGCCAATGAAGATATAAATTGGTTAAAATCAATGAATGAGGAACTGGATCAGATTGAGAAGAACAATAGTTGGGAGCTTGTTCCTAGACCTGCATATAAGGATGTAATTGGCTCCAAATGGGTGTTTAAGAACAAAATGAATGAACAAGGACAAATTGTTAGGAATAAAGCCAGATTGGTCTGTAAGGGGTATGCATAAGTTGAAGGACAAGATTTTGATGAAACCTTTGCACCAGTGGCAAGATTGGAAGCCATCAGAATGTTTCTTGCCTATGGATGTCATAAGAACTTTAAAGTATATCAGATGGATGTTAAGTCAACATTTCTTAATGGAGATCTAGAAGAAGATGTATATGTGGAGCAACCTGAAGGATTTTCACTGACAAATAATCATGACTATGTCTGTAAGTTGAAAAAGGCATTATATGGACTGAAACAGGCACCACGAGCATGGTATTATAGACTGGACAAATTTCTACAGGACAAAGGGTTGAAGAAATGTACTGTTGAGAGTAATCTATACATTAAGTTTGAAGGTGATGATTTATTAGTTGTTTTGGTTTATGTAGATGACATTATTTTTGGATGCACTAATGACCCTTCAGTTCAGTGGTTTGCTAATTCAATGTAGACTAAGTTTGAGATGTCCATGATAGGAGAAATGTCATATTTTCTTGGTTTACGAATCAATCAAAGTTCTGCAGGGATATTTATCTCTCAAGAAAAGTATTTGAAAGAGATGTTAAAGAGGTTTCTGATGGAATATTCTACACATGTGAGCACACCTATGGTGGTTGGTTGCAAGCTTAGTAAATATGATATTTCACTTAATGTTAATCAAAGAACATATCGATCAATGATAGGCAGTCTTCTGTACATCACATCATCCCGTCCTGATATAATGCAAGTTGTTGGAATGGTAGTTCGTTATCAGTGTGCTCCTAAACAAAGTCGTTTAGCAGTTGTCAAAAGGATATTCAAATATTTGAAGGGTACAATGACTTATGGTCTCCGGTATAGTAGAAATCAGAATTTTCAATTAACTGCATATTCAGATGTTGATTGGGAAAACTGTTTGGATGAGAGAAAGAACACGAATGGAGGTGCATTCTTCTTAGGTGAATCGTTAGTAGCATGGCTTAGTAAGAAGCAGGGATCTATTTCATTATCAACTACAGAGGCAGAGTACATTGCTATTGCTACTTGCTGCACTCAGATCTTATGGATGATACAAACTCTTGCAGATTTGAAGATAACTTATACTGATCCAATTCCACTTCACTATGATAACACCAGTGCCATTAATGTCTCCAAGAATCCTATTCTACATGCAAAGACTAAGCATATACCAATAAAGTATCATTTTCTCAAAGAGTAGGTTACAAACCAAGTTGTTCAACTGAATTATATTCCTTCCACAGAGCAGATAGCTGATATCTTCACTAAACCGCTTGCAATAGCTCAGTTTAAGTATCTACGCCAGAAGTTGCTCATGACCCTGTTATCAAGTTAAAATAGTATGTTGACCGCCCATTTAGCACCGGTGGTCAACTCCATGTCCCATGAAGAGATGCATCATCAGATGCCATGCTGTCAAAGACTTTTGGTCCTACAGGGTAGTGTTTGGCCCCAACACTCTATTTTGTAACTGGAATTTTCGCACCCCTGTGTGAGTTAATAATGTAATAGGTTTGCATGAGTCATGTCTAGGTCAGTTACCTTGGGATACTGGGAGAGTTCCTTTCACCGAGGGTTTTTTATTCTCGGGTTATCAGTTGGGCTTTTCAGCCTTACTGATTTCCCTTGAGTTTTTCCCTCACACTTGCAATAAGTCCTCCAAAGTGGTGAACGACGTTCTAGTGGGCTTATGTTTTGGTAACTATTATAGGGAATAATTGTAAATGACCATGCAAGACATCTTAGAAAGTTTCATGGAATTCCGTCGAATCTAGGTTAGTTTTTTTTAATTAATTTCCCAAAGTTTGGAGGTTTAATTATTTAATTAATTAATTATTTTTGAGCAATAATTGTAAAAACTAGGTCCTTGGATTTTTGATAGGGGTATTTGTGCTCAAAAGAAATGGAATAGCACCCCCTACATCCATGGACCAAGTTTCAGCTCAGTCGGACAACTTTAGCCATGGGTTAGTCCATCCAAAGTGTCAATAAGTCTAAAACAACAATTTTAATTGCTAAAGTCCAAACATGACAAAAATGTAAAATTTGTAATAACGAGTTTAAGGATGTGAAATGGTGGAATAAAGGTTAGAGAGATCCTCCCTAAGCATAACATAACTCTCCCAACCTTTTCCAACCTATTCTAACCCCTTTCCCACCTTCCACACTCAAAAGTTGCGCCCCCCTAGGGGGATTGACGTTTTTTCTTTTTTATTAATTTTGTGACTTAAGTGTGGCCCCCTCTATTGAGATTTGCCTTTCCTTAACCCTCATAAATCACCCTAGGGTTATCCCACACCTTCTCCCTCGTTAATTCCTTTTCCATCTCTTGTGTTTCCCCCATGTGATGCACCCTCCAAGAGGAGTTACACCCCCCTCCATCTAGGAACTCCACAAATGATTTTTTTAAAATTTATTTGAGACTTCTCACCTTCCTTGCATCAATCCCAAGGCCTCCCACACCTCTTTACTTGATCCCAACACCTCCTACATTTTTCTACACCCTAGATGGTGCGCCCTAGCCTTTAGATCTACTCATTTGCTTGGTGGTGGACACTTGGCTTAGATACAAGAGAGGTAGGTTTGCCTCTCCAAGTATAAATAGATCTCCTTCCTCACTCCCAAATCAACATATCTTGAGCTATTGTTATGCTACTTGATTTTCCACTCTCTCTCTCTCTCGCTATCATTCCATTTTTCCATTCTTGCTCTTAGGGTTTTGGAGTAAGTACTCTCCAAGATCTATTTTCTTGAGTAATAAAGAGAAAATTTTGGAGGACTATTGAAAGAGTTATGCACATTCTTTTTCTTGCCATACACATGAGGTAATCTTGTTCTAAATATTTTGTTGGGTGATTGCATCTTTGGATCCTAAGGTAAAATGTTATTTGGGTAGATCTAGTAATGCACATGCTTGTAGATCTATGTATCTTGAATGCTTAATAGGATAGAAATATCATCTTGTTAATGCATGCAACATATTGTCTATTGCATGCTATCACTTTTCAAAATCTTTGCAGGTTTAGCTTCAAGGCATCATTGGGAACACCTCGATTACGAAAGAACACTTGAGCCATACTCAAACTCCATCTCTTTCTCAACTTTACTCTTCATCTATATTGTTGTTCACTTTCATACATTTAAGCTAGCATAGCTTAGTTAAATAGGTCATTTCTATACACATATAATCTCTCTTTCTTGCGGAAAGTTCTTGCCCTAAAAAGCAATTGTTTTCTTTCATTGTTCTTGGTTGTGTGTAGCTCTTCTAGCAAGCATAGCTTGCTGGTTTTGCAGGTTTCAGATCTGATTGAGAGGACTCTTGGCTGCCCAAAGGACATCCACACAACACCAAAAGGCCCTCCAAGGGAGTTGGTAGCTATCTCTCAACCCTACCTCTCAATTTTTCATCATTTTGGTACGTTTTGCCTCTTCTTCTCGCTTGTTACTTGCTTACAACTTTAGGGGAAGAAGTGGTACATCCCTCATCTTGGTTTGAGCTTTTTGGGTAGG
Organism: Picea engelmannii; assembly: GCA_009831015.1. Taxonomy (NCBI): domain Eukaryota; kingdom Viridiplantae; phylum Streptophyta; class Pinopsida; order Pinales; family Pinaceae; genus Picea; species Picea engelmannii. Next base: position 80,482 of record ML814022.1, on the reverse strand, counting down.
TAGATTTAGTTAGGGTTTCAATTTTTTTTAGCATTTTGCTCCCCTTTTTTAACTAAGACGTGAGGTTTAGAAGGTGAGGGACACCTTCTCAACCTAGGATGTGGGGTAGAATTATCTCTTGGTTGCTTGCTTGCTTGATAGTTTATTTTCTTAGTGTTTCTCTCCCTTTATCTTTTCTTGTTTGTCCTAATCACTAAATCTCAAAAGAAATTAACCTAACTAAGCAAGATCTTAAAATATCACCTACCTAGTTGGGAGAGGAATACCCCAATAGGCAAGGCTAAGTGTTTGATGATATAATGTGATCTACGGTTCATTGATATAATTGTTTATGTTTTAGATCTACTTCTTAATCTTAAGCCTATTGGGCAACACTGAAGTAACATAACTAGATCTATCATATTGCTTAGTTTATTTCAAGTCTATTTTCTTTCTCTCTCATGCACATGGTTTATAATCTAAATGCTTAACATCTAAGTGCTTGATAAGTAATTGGTTTATTCTTTCATTGCTTATATCTATTGGAAGCCACTTACTTAGGCTTGGATGTTGCTACATGGTTAATAAGGCAAACACACACTAAATTTTGTTTCAATCTCTTGAAGGCAAGTTGTTCTTGCCCTAATGCTTTTCTTTCATAGCAAACTCTTTAAGTGCATGTGATATATCTTTCTTTTTCAGCCCTCTTATTTGCTTTACATGTGTTGATATACTTAAATTGCATAAGCTTGAAGAAGCACACTTAAAAGCTAATAACAGTTTCGGCCATATCACTAAATTGCATCTAAAAAGTGCCTTAAAATCTTCTGAACACTCTAATAATCACCTAAAAGTATACGTAATCAACTTATATACTTAATAGACTATTTAGGGTACCTTAGACCACCATCTTCACCATCTAAAATGGGGCTCGAGGAAAACAATGGAGGGTAGTGGCAGGGGACTGTCTTGTGGTGCACCAGGTGTGTGTCTTCTCCGGGAAGTACTCTTGTTTTGGGCTGACTGGTTCTACTAGGGTTGGCCTCGTTGCCATACTATCTTGAGCATCCAACAGTTATTTGGCAATAGGAGGAGGAGGCTTCGATGAAAGCTTTAATAAAACTTTGATAAATCTTAAGAAAGCCTAATAATTAAACCCTAGACCAAACCTAATAAAACACTCGGGGGTTTAATAATTAAGAGTGTGGATCATCTTTGATAATATTAACAACTTTTGTGCTAGGTCTTCTAAATCTTCTTAAGTTGTTGTTGATCTTGCTCATGATGATAATGATGTGCTGGTGATGACCTTATAAATGTGGTAATGTGTTATAATGCTTTAGTCTTTATTATCCTGCACACATAAAGATAAACGTGGTTAGCTTGTTTGTTGTACTTTAGATATTCTTTAATTATTTTGCATCAAGTGCTTTGTGGATATCTCATTTACGATTCTTTTGTAAGTACTTGTATCTTATATTCATTGGTTTAATTGATTCTTTTGTAATTTTGTAAGTAACTTGTAATCTACTTGTAACAAAACACCCTTTAACATAGTTGACCCCTTGCCCAATCTTTAGGCACTAGTCTTAGTTGACCTAGGGAAAAGGCTTGCTTTTCATGCTAACCCTTGCATCTTGCATGGTTGCCTTAGCATCTTAGGATTAGAATCCCCCAAACCTTGTAAACAATTAAAACTAACTCCTAGAACTTAACTTTAACACATCTAGTAACTAAGGTCTAACCCCTTTGGCTTCCCTAGGAGTAAGCCTAGACGAAAGAGGTTCCTGTCAAAGTGACAGCGTAGGTTGTGAACCTAGGCATTGTGCCTCCAAGGACACACTAAGTGAGTTGGACTTAGCTCACGTCTACAAGTGTGTATAAGGACAACAACACAGTCTATCTGATCAGGGGGAGAGTGATCATAGTATATCTAATCAGGGGGAGAATGCTTATTGTATCTCTAATCAGGGGGAGAACGGAGTCACTCTCAGTTTTGTTTGACATTGATGTCAAAGGGGGAGAAAAGGTGTGGTTTGGATGCTACAGTTGGAGGTCTAAGCAGAATAGTGCAGCCATTTAGGGTTGCCATCAATTCCAAAGGGGGAGATTGTTGGCATGTTTACAGGAAGAGTGTGCTTGTCATTGATGGCAAGAACAACAACGACGATGGAAAATAAGAAATGCATAAGCTCAGGAGGAGAAGCGAACAATATGTAGAGATCAAAGCTTAGAAGGAAAAGCGCAGTACAGAAACGTGATCAGGATCAACATCTCCACAGGACAAACCAAAACAATTGAGAATTCGATCACCTGAATATCCGACAACCGTCGGATCAAGTTAAGTGAAGGATAGGATAAACCAGGCACAAGGTTTGAGAATTTGATTATCTGAATCTCCATCAGCCGTCATATCGAATTAAGTGGAAGGATAGGATAAGAAAAGATATAGAGCCATTGGATTTAATCCAAGGCAAAGATGCATCGCAGACATATTGAGTCGTTGATCTAAGATCTTGATCAAACGAACATCATTCATGTCGGGTCTAAAGATATGAGGAGGTTACGGTCCAGAGAAATAACTTCAAGAATTTCCAGTTGAGATTTGAAATACCCGAAGCCCAGAGAGCCGAAATACATTCTCGACCGCCGGATCATCCGAAGTAGATCTCAGTCATCAGATCATCCGAAGAAGATCTCAAGCGTCAGATTGTCTAAAGTGAATCCGGGCCATCTAATCTAGAGTGTCAGTTTGAGTTTTGAAATTCCTGAAGCCTGGAGAGCCGAAATACATTCTCGATCGCAGGATCATCTGAAGTAGATCTCAGTCATCAAATCATCCGAAGAAGATATCAAGTGTCAGATCGTCCAAAGTGAATATGGGTCGTCTGATCTAGAGCGTCAATTTGAGTTTTGAAATTCCTGAAGCTCGGAGACCCGGAAAGCCGAAATAAATTCTCGACCATCGGATCATCCGAAGTAGATCTCAATCGTCAGATTGTCTGAAGAATATCTCAAGCGTCAGATCGTCTGAAGTATATCTGTGCCATCTGATCCAGAAAAGACGTGGCGTAATCCTGTGGACTCTGGGGAAAGACCCAAAGTAAGCCTCAACTGTCCGATCTAAGAGGACACGTGGCAGTAGTCCACATACTTTGAGGGGAAGTAAAGTTTGAGACTTGAGATTTCAGAAGTCCGGAGACTCAAAGGAGATCTCGACCGTTGATTGAGAAAGGGGCCACAGAAACGTTGATCAGGTTGAAAGGTCAAATTCCCGAAGTAGAGGTATAGTCGTCGATTGAGAAGGACAGGTGTCCATAGATCATCGACTCTAAAAGATTGGCATACGGAGAAAAGCAGGGTTTGAGATTTGAAACTTCCGGAGCCTGGATAACAAAGTAAATCACAGTCATTGATTTAGGAAGGCTAGATCTGATCTGCAGACTTGAGAGGATAGATCTGAATCGTCCGTTCAGGAGTGTTATCCCCAATTTCTAAGGATAACTAGGAGATCATGTCTCGAGGCCCACAGGTCCTAGACATGGAGTACCAAGAGCAGGATTGACCTGAGCATGGCCCTGGAGGGCCCATCTTTCTTCTCTTTCATCAGACTTGTCCTGTCAGCAGCAACAACATCCATCACCTTCGGCTTGGACTTGTATCGGAGAAGACTCTTGCTCCACGAGGTAATTGGTCCAGGTATCATGGTATGTGTCATATTTTATCATTATAACCTTTAGATATATGCATCAAATTCCTTTTATTTATGAGAACTGCTTGGATCTTACATTGCCCCACTTGACCAGGGTTGGGGGGATTGACAGGGTACCCTAGCAAGCTTGTACCCATAGGTTTTGGTTTGCCACTAGGGGGAATTTTGAAGGGACACCGTTCGCTCCAATCATATCATCACTCTTACATCTTATCGCCCACTCATCTGCCCATTCCCCTAGTCCGGACATTAGGATGATCTATTTGCGGGGTTACACCTTGTCTCGTGGGAAGAAGGGGCTAAAGGTCCAGAAGGTAAAAGCAGCTGGTAAAAGGTCAAAGCCATAAAAAAATGAAACCTAGAGATGCCTCACCCAGAGATCCCCAAGAAGGCAATAAAAAACCTCTCCGCAAGAAATAAGGGGGACGCGAAGAAAAATAACAAAACAAGACCTAGCCAAGAGGATGGGGGGTCTCATCACGAGCCAACCCATTGTGTTCATGGGTACCTAGCAATATGACATTGTCATTATCTGGTTACCACGCCAGGGCAGTGACCCTTGGTTGCATGGCCAAGGGAAAGGGGGTCTCATCACGAGCAAGCCTTATCAGTTCTGTGAAAGTGCTTGTGGGTAACACTGTCAGCTCTGGTCACCACGCCAAGGCAGTGTCCTCTAGTTAGTCCTTGAAATAAATAAGAAAAAACAATAAAGAAAAGAAAGAATAAAGGCAACAAAGGGCTTGGAAAGAATTTCATCCATGACAGGTACAACTCACCTTCTACAAAGGCACACACAGGTAATATCACCCCTGTCTTTCACTCTACCTGTATGTCTGGACATCCTTTGACCACATCACCTCGTGTTAGATGGCTTGGATGATATCCTCTGGAAACTTTCCTTCTCTTATGGATGTTGGCCCAATAGGGCATTTTGTCTTTTTCTTCGGCTTTGTATAGTAGGTCATTGTAATGTCTTTGAGCTATTAAATGATATATAAGGGGTTTTATGCATGCGTTTGATAAAATTAATGATGAAATGTGATTGACATTGCTATGATCCCTGTGACTAATGAGCTCATGGAGGGAATTTTTTTTGATGTGCAGGATCATGCCCGACAGACAGGTACTAGCGAGACCAGTACACATGGGGAGACGATTAGATCGGACCTCCATGGGGATGAAGAGCCCATCAGATGGTTGATGGGACCCCATCAGGGGTAGAGACAGGACAGTGATTGGTCGAGCCTTTGCATAAGATAAGAAGGAGGACATTTTCATCTAGGACGCCTTGGCTGAGCCCAACCCAAGGGGGTTGACCCACTACAGGTGGAACGTGCCCTTTTTTATGCCCTATGACGTCATCTAGGAGCCATGATGTCACCTCCAGTGTATGACATCTTGACAGAGCAGATTGGCACGTGTGGCAGAGTTTGGAGGCCCAAGGAGGGCCAACGTTTGTCACCTTGTGTTGCATTTTTCCCTAAAAAGGGCCAACGTCTCCATCAAAGGGGCTTGACGTCTTGTTTATTGCTCATTTAGGGTTTCATTTAACAATTTAATGTAAAACAATATGATTTTTGATTTGTAGCCTTGTCAGTTATATTTAATGACCTAAAATTAATTAAAAGGTCATGATACACTATATATTGAGGATGTTTTCCCCTCATTTGGACATAACACAAGAACTCACACTTGTGAGGTCTGATTTTTGCGCCCTTATTGGGTATTTGGTCTTTAAAATTGAGGCGCACTTGTCGATGGGAAGCTTTTCTTGGCATATTATGACATTTCTCTTGAGGAAGGTTTACAACTAGGGTTTGCACATGCTTTTCTTCATGATATGTAAGTATTTTTCCTGCAAAACTTCTTGATTGAATGGTTGTAGGTTAGTAATTCTTGCATTTACTTATAAAATTGCTGATTTTAAAACCCTAGGTGACAAGAACACAAGTAGGTCCTTGTCACATGTCCCCTTAGAGAGAAATATTCAACCATTGAAGGAGGAAGATAGAGCCTAGCCTTTGCTACACTCATCTAACTTCTTCCCTTAAGCTAGTTTTGATTTTAAAGGTTAAAAGGAGGGTGACATCCTAGGCCTACGTTATCTACACCTAGGGCCGTCCATATTTTAGGGTTTAGTGATAGAGCCTCGTCTTTACAACACTCTCCCTCATTAAATCCTCTTGTTTTAACCCTCCTCTTATGCTAGTCGTTTGCCAAGTTTGACCTAAAGAAGGAGGAAAGAGCACGGGGCCTTGCTTATGCAACACCGGAGTGAGCCTCTTTCCCCTAGGCTTTTGATTCTAGGGCCCTGCCATTGCAGCACTCTAGAACCCCTCCCTCTCGTCTTTATCCTGTTACCCCTTTAATCTTGTGTCCTCTCCTTTATTAACTCCATATACCCTTAGGCACTGATCTTAGGCACACAACGTTGAGGTCATAGTGTCCAAAACAAATGTTACATAAGCCTACAATACAAGTCTGGAGGAAAGGACAAGGCGTCCTATTGAGCTAGTGTCCACTGGAAAAGGAAAGTTCCCAGAAGAGACCTCATCCAAGCCATGTGAGTGGGTGATGTGATCAGGGGATGTCCAAGCATCTCGGTGCAATGAGGGCCAAGGATGCAAGATATGTTACCTGTGGGTGGATTTGTTAGAAGGCGAGTTGTACCTGTCCTGGATGCATTCTTTCCAAGCCCATTCTTTCCTTTTATTATTTTTATTCTTTTATCTTTTATTGCTTTTCCTTTTTTGTTCAAGAGCTAATCAGGGGACATTGCCTTGGCGTGGTGACCAGTGGTGACAGCGTTACCCACAAGTACTTTCACAGAAATGAGAAGGCTGGCTCGTGATGAGACCCCCTTTCCCTTGGCCATGCAACCAAGGGTCACTGCCTTGGTGTGGTAACCAGCTTGTGGCAATGTCACACTGCTAGGTACCCATGGACCTAATAGGCTAGCTCGTGATGAGACCCCCTACCCTCTGGTTAGGTCTTGTTTTATTATTTTTTTGGGTCCCTCTTGTTTCTTGCTGAGAAGCCTTTTATTGCTTTCTCGGGGATCCCTGGGCGAAGCATCTCGAGGTTTTATTTTTAGGCTTTTGTCTTTTATCAGCTTGCTTTTACTTTTCGGGCCTTTAGCCCCTTCTTCCCACGAGATAAGGTGTAGTCCTGAAAATAGGTCAACCCAGTGCTCGGACAAGTGGAATGGGATAAGTGAGCGGGAAACAAGATGAAACAGTGGTGCTATGATGGGAGCGGACGATGGATTTTCAGAAATCCCCCCAGTGGCAAACCAAAATCTATAGACACAGGCTTGCTAGGGCACCCTGTCAATCCCACCAAACATGGTCAAGTGGGCAAGTGTAAGATGCAAGCATTTGTTAGAAATAAAAGGAATTAGATGCATACATTCAATGGTTTTGATGATCAAAGTGACACATACCGTGATACCTGGACTAATTACCTCATGGAGCAAGAACCATCTCTAACACAGGACCAAGCCGATGGTGATGGATGCTGCTGTTGCTGACAAGACAAAGATGTTGGAAGAAAGAAAAGGTGGGCCCTCCATGGCCATGCTAAAGTAAATCCTGCTCTCGATACTCCATGTCTAGGACCTGTGGGCCTCAAGACATGATCTCCTAGTTATCCCTAAAAGTGGGGGATAACAAATGGCTCCAACTCGGGGACATGTGCTCACCGTAGAGCGCATGAAAACTTCAGCATCTCTGGCATAACCTGCTGACCTACTCGATCTCAATAAAAATATCAGTAACAAAATGGGGTAGTAATGCCACCCCAACATACATATAATATATAAGACTGAAATAAAGTAATCATAAATGCAAATGTAAAGCAAAACACTTACCTGTACTTACCTGTTGGTTGGATGTTGGGTGTAGTCAAACGACCAGTGAAGCCAATCCAACAACATCCCACAATACCCGCCTTTGTGCTTCATCATAGACCAAAATAGTGATAAGTTAAGCACAATAATAACATGAGTTAGAAAATATATCATATCAATGGAAACTGTAAGGTCTAGCTCATGGAGGAGGGTGGGAGGGAAAAAGTGATGCCAAGACAAGCCCTCAGGAGAGTGCTTAATCCATCTCAAAAATGGATTGTGAAAAGTCAAAGGTTCAAAAGACCGACTCGAGGAATCTGAATGCTGGCTACCTTGGGCGTCTTCACAACTTGAGGCCTGAGAAGAGATTAGCAAAAACTGAAAGGATGATTGACCATTCCTAAAGGGGAGGCTGGAAAACTGTGATAATAAGCTTCTTCTCGAGGCACTCAACCTTCCCCTAAAATCCAGAATGAGGTTTTGTCTTATAGGATACTTGGGATAAGGGACATGTTTCCAAACCATACCTTTAGTGACATGGCGAGGTAAAGTGATCAAAGGGAGGTGGAAATTTTTATCACAAGTATCCTGCTTCAGGGAAGTAAATTCCTCATTTTTATCAATATTTGAGCATAATGATGGTTGATAATTTTCTTCATAGAATAAATCCAAGTGCTTAGAAGAACAATCATCAAAGTCCTCAAGGTATGACCGAAAATTATTGGGAGAGCATAGTATCAAGTCATCCTTGGGTGTCTGAACAATCATGTCATGTTCTTGTTGCCAAATGCTAAACTTCTTATTAATTTGAAAATGACCCTCAATGTCGTAAATGGGATCCCCATTATATCCAATCACATCCCATTTACATTTCCCGACATGTATGAACTCAATAATATTATCAACAAAGCCATCATTTTCATCATAACATGAAGGGTTTAGAAAATCCAAAACTTCTTCACTTTCCACATCATAAGATAGAGAATCATTAAAAATTTGGAAAGGGAAGTAACTCACCTTGCTCACTTGTTCCTGTGCAGGAGATTCAAGTACTCAGATGTCTTCATTAAATGGAAGACTTGCCTCTACATCTTCTAGTTTGTCCAAAGGCTCCATTTCTTCTTTACTGTTTGAGTCATAGAATAAGGTATCATCAAAAATTTTGAAAGGAAAATAACTTACCTCATTCTCTTCATCTTTTGCAGGAGGAATAGGATCTTGGAGAGCTTCGTCAGATGGAGGAGCGGTTACTGGTGCTTCATCCTCATAATTCACTTTTCTAGTTATATCTTCACTGCATTCTGTTGAATTATGGGAGAGGTCTTTCTTGTCTTGAAGGGGTTGACAATGTTCTTCATAAACCTCATCTTTTATATCAGAGGATTGTAGGTATTGATCATGATACTCTTTCCTGAGATCTTCTACGATTTCAGTGGAGAATCCTTTGTCATATAAGGCTACCATGAGATTTTGGAGGACATCTTCATACGTTTGGCAATGTGGCTTGGTAAAGTCTATAAACCTACTGATGAGGTGTATGAATGATGATATACCCCTGTCTTTGCAACAACCCTTAAACCAATCTTGTAAGTAGGAGGGCAGAGTGAGTATGAATAATTTTATAAGAGCATCCTCTCCTCCCAACTCTATCTCGCTCAAATACTCCAAAAAATTTACGATGTGAGGAGTTGGGAGGCCCAAAAATATTGGAGAGTTGTTTAGCCATTTTGTATCAAAGTAATTTCGGTATCCTTGAAAACTTATGAAATAAATACTCGGATACATTTGTTCCTAGTGTGCCATGATCCCATAACTCGGAAATATCACATATTTGAGAGTAAGGTGGCACCCTGGAAAATATTAGTGGAGTCGCCATATAATTTGCTTGAAACTATCAAAGGATAAGGGAAAACACCCTAAGTAGAGTCGCCAGGTAAGCTTGTAAGAATAAGACTCTCTGAGGCAAGGCTTACCGAAAAATATTGTCTTGAGGAGAATTGACTTAGTGTTCCCCGACAACGGCGCCAAAATGTTATCGCACAATTTGTAGCAAGGATAAAAGGCTTGAGGTTAAATTGGCGTAACAGGAACCAATCCCACCCAATGTTACCACAATGGGATGGTTCTTTCTCTTTAGGGAGGTAAGGCCCAGGGGAGACGTCCCTGGTGACCTAGGGTTTTGAGAAGGCAAAGGATTACAGGATAAAGTAGTTATTCCCCCCCTCACAAGTCACCACCGAGCAGATAGTCCGGCTAAATAGCCAATAATAAAGTATAACCAAAAAAAGAGATGCACCTGTCTGAGACAAAGCAACAATGAAACTGATATATGCAAGATGCTCAATTGGTTAGTACTTCATGTAAATACATGACTATCTGATACACTTATAAGCAATTTGATAAAAAATATTGACAAAGTCAATGTTTATAAATAGCAATGAAAATTGTGTCACTTCTTCAATAAATGCTGAGACAATATGGCATTCAATGCAATAAATCAACACTTCATTCAATTTATGCCTTTAATCAACATTCATTTGCTTATAAAGAAAATGTTTAGCTGCGCCAATGATATAATAGCCAAGGATAACAACAGCAATAGGTTAGTTAAGTTAGTTCCTAAGCTAGGGTTAGTAGTTAGGGTTTGATTCAAGATTTTGAAAGTTGTTTGTTATCAAGTTCACTTCAAAGCAAGGTGTCTTGTAGATCAGTGCCTTAGGGTCAATGGACTCAAATAGTGAAGGACACAAGAACTAAAGGAGGCGAGGTAAAAATGACTAAGGACTAGAGGGAGAAGCTTTAAGGTGTTGCTAAGGAAAGGTCTCAAAGTCAAAACCCTAGGGGAGAGAGGCTCACCTTAGTGTAGGAGAACTAGGCCTCGGTGCTCTCTCCTCCTTCCTTAACTCAATGGCAATCACGAATAGATGAAGATGAAGCATAAAACCAAGACAAGAAGGTTTGATGAAGCAAAGTGTTGCTACAACAAGGCTCTACCAGCAAACCCTAGAAAAATCGGCCCAAAGTGTAGAAAACCTAGGCTTAGGGCGTCTCCTTCTTCTCATCTTATAAAAGGTACGACTAGCACAAAATGAAGAGAGAATGAGAGTGTAGCAACGACTAGGCTCTTTCCTTCTTCAATCAATGGCTGGAAATTCTCTCAATGGGGACATGAGACAAGGATCTACTTGTGTGCTTGTCACCTAGGGTTTTTGTTCAACAAAATTATAAACATATGCAAGAAATAAAACTAGAACCATTCATTCAAGAAGTTTTGCAGAAAAATACTTACATATCACCAAGAAAAAGCATTGCAAACCCTAGTTGTAACACCTTCCATTAAGAGAAATGCCAAATTATGCCAAGAAAATCCTCCTTCAACAAGTGCGCATCACTAAATCATCCAATAACCCAAGAGAGGGTGCAAATTTCAGACCTCCTTATGGAGTGAGTAAGTTGTGATGAAAAAATGAAGGTGAAAATCCTTCATTTATACAATATCATGACCTAAATTTACATTTTAGGTCATATAAAAGGCCGACAAGGCCAAAATACTAAAATCATACTATTTTACATTAAATTTTCAAATTAAAACCCTAATAAAGCTGAAAAGAAATAACAAGCCCCTCTAAGGGAGACGTTAGCCCCTTCTAGGGAAAATGGAGCATCATGGAGCAAAACGTTAGCCCTCCTTGGGCTTCTCCAACCTGCCAAACGTGCCAATACTGCCCAATCTGCCTCCCAAGACGTCCATAATGATGGATGACGTAATGGTCATGATGGGTGACGTCCTAGGCCTTCCAAGGCCAACGTTCCACTGAAAAAGGGCCAATCCCCCCAGGTCAAGCTCTGTCGGGGTGCCTCTGGTGGAAGGTCTTCTTCTTTTCCGGTGCAAAGCCCCTGATCCATCTTTGTTTTGTCTTTGCCCACTGATGAGCCTCAACATCCATATGGTGGGCTCTTCAGCCCCATGGAGGTCCGAATTGATCATCTCCCCATGTGTACCGGTCCAAATGGCACCTGTCCGTCGGGCATGGTCCTGCACATCAAAAGCTACGCCCTCCACGGGCTCATCAGTCACAGGGATCATAGCAATGTCAATCACATCTCATCATCAATATTTTTAAGCATGTGCATAAAATCCCTAATACATCAGTTAACAACTCAAAGACGTTACATAAGCCTACAATACAAGTCTGCAGGAAAGGACAAGGCGTCCTATTGGGCTAGTGTCCACTGGAAAAGGAAAGGTCCTGAAAGAGACCTCATCCAAGCCATGTGAGTGGGTGATGTGGTCAGGGGATGTCCAAGCATCTCGGTGCAATGAGGGCCAAGGATGCAAGAGATGTTACATGTGGGTGCCTTTGTTAGAAGGTGAGTTGTACCTGTCCTGGATCCATTCTTTCCAAGCCCATTCTTGCCTTTTATTCTTTTTGTTCTTTTATCTTTTATTTCTTTTCCTTTTTTGTTCAAGAGCTAATCAGGGTACACTGCCCTGGCGTGGTGACCAATGGTGACAACGTTACCCACAAGTACTTTCACAGAAATGAGAAGGTTGGCTCGTGATGAGACCCCCTTTCCCTTGGCCATGCAACCAAGAGTCACTGCCCTGGCATGGTAACCAGCTGGTGGCAATGCCATACTGCTAGGTACCCATGGACCTAATATGCTGGCTTGTGATGAAAAACCCTACCCTTTGGTTAGGTCTTGTTTTATTATTTTTTCGGGTCCCTCTTGTTTCTTGCGAAGAAGCCTTTTATTGCTTTCTCGGGGATCCCTGGGCGAAGCATCTCGAGGTTTTATTTTTAGACTTTTGTCTTTTACCAACTTGCTTTTACCTTCTGGGCCTTTAGCCCCTTCTTCCCACGAGATAAGGTGCAGTCCTGAAAATAGGTCAACCCAGTGCCCAGACAAGTGGAATGGGATAAGTGAGCGGGAAACAAGATGAAACAATGGTGCTATGATGGGAGCGGACGATGGATTTTCAGAAATGCCCCCAGTGGCAAACCAAAACCTACAGACACACGCTTGCTAGGGCACCCTGTCAATCCCACCAAACATGGTCAAGTGGGCAAGTGTAAGATCCAAGTAGTTGTTAGAAATAAAAGGAATCCGATCCATACATTCAATGGTTTTGATGATCAAAGTGACACATACCGTGATACCTGGACTAATTACCTCATGGAGCAAGAACCATCTCTGAAACAGGACCAAGCCGATGGTGATGGATGCTGCTGTTGCTGACAAGACAAAGATGCTAGAAGAAAGAAAAGGTGGGCCCTCCAGGGCCATGCTAAAGTAAATCCTGCTCTCGGTACTCCATGTCTAGGACCTGTGGGCCTCGAGACATGATCTTCTAGTTATCCCTAAAAGTGGGGGATAACAAGGCGCATTGCTCACTGTTGGATATTTTCTAGTGTTTTTGGTTTATTGTCTTGGCATTGTATTGGCTATCTATATTAAGGAATTTTTTGCTGGGTTTTCTCCCCTGTGACGGTTTCCCAGTATAAATGTTGTGTATCTTGTGATTGTGTTTCTCTCAGTGATCCTACCTATGCTATTGTTATCTAGTAAATTGAAAAGAAACATAATAATAGCTCAAAACTTAACATGGTATCAAAGCTAAGTTGAAGAGAGCACCTTTCACTAGACAAGCAAAAATGTTATTGTTGTCGTACAAGAAAATTAGGGATTTTTGTTGGAGAGGAATTTTTGCCTAAAAACCATCTAGAAAAGTGTGCCCTAGCCTAGGGAACTCTTTGGCACCTTGAGCGCACCTTTTCAATGGACATAGCCTCTGAAAAGTTTAACCCTAGTTTTTGGCTGGTACTAGAAAACCAGAAAACCAGAAGTGCTAGAAAACCAAAAACACTGGGAAACCTGAACCAGTACCAAAAGTACCAGTCCAAATTTCCGCAAGTCAAGTTTCAAGGGGAAAAACTTGAAAATTTTAAAATCTAACAGCTCCAGCAAAATCGCCTCAGCCCAGTGCATCTAGTCCTTGGATCAAAATTTCAAAATTTCAAGTTTGGAAAATTAGGGTTTCCTCATAAAACGCTAAGTTGCAGTTGCAGTATCAATTGCAGTTGCGGTATCAATTGAAGTATCAGCTGCAATACCAGTTGCAGTCAACCTTGAAGTTTTTAAAAGGGTTGGTAATTATTACTGTTGCTACCAGAGGGTGCCACCACCCGCCGATACTATCAGAGGTATGTACTTACATATGTTTCAACTATATTATTATAAGGGATACTTACAGGAGAAAGGATCTCCTATCATAGATCCAGAAGGATCTCAGATCCAACATACTCAAAAGACTAATGCACCCCAAGTTTGATTATCTTGATATGCACCTATTTGTTATGACATTATTTTGATCTAGGTTGCATGTTGAAGCTATGACCATCATACTAACCTTTGGTCAAAATTAAAGTCAAGGTATTAGATTGATTAAAGTTGAGATCATAGAGTTTATTCTCTAACCCAGATTTTTGTCAAGATAGCATTTTGTCTTACTACAGAAGACAGGTTGAAGAAAGCACTCGTCATCTTGAGTGAAGGAGACTTGGAAGAAAAACAACCCACTCATTCTTGAGGACAAGACTCCAGGTTCCATGTTTGAATGATTAACTTGATAAGATTCAAAGTTGCATATGACAAGTTGATAAATACCCCATTACAAGCAAACACTATAGTTGAGGTAGAAGTCTCTGAAAAGTATTATACTTGGTAGCATGTGAGCATATTGAGATAAATGCTTAATGTAATCATTTACTATATACAACCAACATTTCCTCTAGGAGAAAATTCTTGTGTTGGTTCCAGGTTACCTTGGATGAATGTTTGATCACAACACTAGAAGTGTGTTGATCTCATTTCGTATTGTATTTCTTACTTTTGATCTTTGTTTCAGACAGGTCACAAGTGAAAGCTCTAAAGGAGCTACTGTGACGATTATTCATGCTATTGTTTTATTTACTATTATCAAAAGAGTATTATTCTTGCTTGTTGTTTTGTTGGCCTTGTTTCAGGTCACAGGTGATAACCTTGAGGAAGCTATAGTGAAGGTTGCAGAAGGCAACAAATTAGGTGAGACATGAAGCAGACTATGTACATAACCATATACATTCATATACCAATGAAGATGAAGAAGAAGTTGTTTTCTTGAGATCCAAAGTACCACATATGGATATTGATTGTAAGGAGCAAAAATCTCCAAGGATGACCGAACATTAGAACAAGAACTCACAATCGACTTGTCCAAACTCCAAAGGATATGACAAGAAGCATAATTCGCTTGAAGTCTGACTCAACCTTTCATATTTAGACTTGGTACTCAACACCAAGTATACCCATAAGAGATGATGAATTCCTTGTAGACTCAAAAGAAATCGAGAGTAAGCCAGATCTCAGAAAGGATCAAATGAAGAGACAACCTCCTGGACTGGGAGAAAGATGCCATGAGAAGACTAGATCGTAGCTTCAAAAACTTCTAGGAGATATGAAATCTCCTATGAAGATTCCCTTGTTTCAGTGACAGAGAAGGAAGCCAGTCAGAAATATTGGGAAATAGATTTTTCAGTGAGACTAGAAGAGAAGTCAGTGTTGACTTCCAAGATTGATCTAACAGATCAAGCATGTTGTAGATGTACAAATCCTAATGTGTGTCCAGAAGATTCTCCCAGCAAGAGGGAGAAGACTATGATGAGACACTTACTCCAGTAATTGAAGAAGTAGTTCTAGTATTCATGAAGACAATCAGAACAACCATAATTCATATACAGTATGAGATGCAGGGGGAGCAATCCCCATATTTAAAATTGAGTGGCAGTTGGTGCAATACATTAGTTGGTGTTGAGTTTTGTACCTTGGGAGGTGTTCCCCATGTGCTTATGACCTCCTTAGCACATGAGGAAAGGACATTACAGTTTGTACCTTGTACTTTTGTCTAATTTCACTTTGACTTTGGTTAAAGTGAAATTTAGTCACTTTTGGCCTAAAAGTGATTATTATTTCAAAGGGGTGAATTAGAGACATAAGATGACTTAGGAAACTTAACCCAAAGTGGGTTATTGACTTAAATATGAATGGGGAGGTCTCAACCATTGATTAATTGGGAGATGAGATGATCTCAACCCTTCATATTTTAGGTTTCCTTTTGAGAGTCAAAGAGGGTCGTAAAGGGTAAAGGAGGGCGCATTCTTCATTTGGTCTTTTGCTTGTTGAGAGAGGATCTCTTGGAGGATGGAGGTGAGGTCAGTTTTGTGAGGATGCTTGAGGGAGGTCACTTGCTTTCATTCATGGAGGCTTGGAGCTACTTGCCTTGATTATTTACTGGAGCTATTCTACTTTTGAGAGGGGTGCATTAGCTGTGGAGGTTGATTCGTACCTGGTAGGATATCTAGCCATCAGATTGCAGTGAGATCAGTTTCAGAGGGAGGCCATCTACTAGAGATTCATTCCTGTGGAGGGGTTTTCAGATCTGAGCTCATAGTGGGCAGTTGGAGCAGATTCACTGGTTCTGGCAGTTTGCATGAGGGGTGCACCATTCTGGGGCGCATCTGTTGATTTGGAGCTTGTATATTAGCTCAATTGGAGTTGCTATTGTATCAGGTTCTTTCATATATTGTATTTACTATAACCCTTCTTCTGCTTTCCTCATATATACACACATATTCCAAATTGGTTTTCCCCGGGGGGTTTTTATCCAGGGTCATGTTGACCAAAAATACCTGTGTCTACAAATGCATGATTTAGTTTCTTAGATCTGTTCATATTCAACAATAAACGATGTTTAGGTGTGTTATGTTTATTGTGAGATGCAAGTACTAATTTATGGTGACGAAAATGACATGCTAAAGCACCCAAAATCGAGAACATAACCGTAACAAATCAGCAAAATACTTTTGGACTGTTGGCTGTTATAAAACAACAGAAAATACTTTACTTGACAGTGAAACTTAGAGCCTTTCTTTGGTCAAAGACAGACCAAGAAGGCAAGCTGATAGGACATGGAATTTTCACATGGTATCATAGCTTCGGTGGCTGAATTTTTTGAGCAGTTGGGACAACATTTTGTTGGCTGTCATATACATCTTCTTGGCAGATTTTTGTGGACAACCATTGACCCATTCAGTGGTTGTTAGAGGGCAGATTTTTGTAGAGGACTGTTGGGCAGTTTTGGACACTTGTTATTAGTCACTTTTCACACCTACGCAGTAGGAGTGAGATTGATTTGACTTGACCTCTTTTCACACCTATTTTGTTAGGAGTGAGGTCAGATCACACTTGTCTCTTTTCACACCCGTGTTGACAGGAGTGAGACAGTGTTTTTCTTGGCAGAGTGAGCATCAGTTGAGCAATGCAGTTTGGCAGACATGTCAATATCTCAGATGCAAGTTGAGGACAGGTTAGTAGGGGCTAGTAATTGGTCGCCTTGGAAGGCGAGGATGGTCTTCGTCTTAGAGGACCTCGAGCTATGGGATATAGTCGAGGCAACTGTTCCCCCCATTCCTGTCACTGCTCCTGTTTTCGTAGTAGAGTTCAGGAAAAGGAACAACAAGGCGAAGAGGACCATTTGTGACACAATTCGTGACCATATCATACCCCATTTGATGGGGAAGGCTTGTGCATATGAGATGTGGGCATCTCTATGCAAGTTGTATGAGAGCTCTAATGAGAACCGGAAGATGGTTCTTCATGACCGACTCAGGGGCATTCACATGCTCAAGGATGAGTCAGTAACTTCATTCCTTGGTCGCTTCACTTAGATCAGAGACGAGCCTGGAGCTATTGGCGAGGTTGTTGACCCTAACTCTTTGGTGAGGCAAGCTATGAATAGCTTCACCAAACCGTGGGGTCCATTTGTACGTGGCATAGTTGCTAGGGAGGTCATGCTTACATGGGAAAGGATGTGGGATGACTTCGTCTAGGAGGAGATTCGGTTAGCAACCGAGGCTTTTGGATAGCGGCAACAACAACAACAACAGATTGGTCAGGGTGAGGAGGATCTTTCTCTTTGGACAAAGGGCAAGAAGAAGGCCGGCTGTGGGGGTCGACAGGGTCCCAAGTTTGGGGCCCCACCACAGGGGAGTGGAGGAGGAGAGAGCAACAGTGATCAGGGCAGTGGTCAGAAGAGAGATATGAGCAAAGTGAAGTGCTTTGTTTGTAAGAAGTTTGGGCACTATGCTGGACAGTGCCCGAACAAGAAGAAGAAGAAGGGTGGTACCGCAGCTACAGTAGAGGAGATTGACTTTCAAACACAGTTTCAGAGAGAGTGTAATGTTCTTGACTTGGCTAGTCTAGGAAACGTTGCTAATGTGTGTGTAGGATCAAAGGTTTACAACATATAAATGATCATACAAATAATAAATGCGACAAAGGATTGCAAAGTTTGTATTATGATATCTCTGTGGATTACAAAATGGCCGAATGCGGCTAAATAAACTAACAATACTTGACTAGATCAACAGATAAAGGATCTTAGCCTGAATACAAATAAGTAACTGCGGCTAAATAAAATAACAACACTCGGCTAGATCAAAATACAAAAGGATCTTAGCTGGAATACAAATAAGTAACTAAAAGGTAATACCCGAAGCTGATGAATCTGGACCCCGGATGGATACCCCTGGGGAATGCGCCCCTCTTCTTTTGGCAAAATGCGTCCTAGTGATTCCATCGTCGGAATTGGATGAGATATATCTCAAAACGACCGCCTTGGTCTACTGGTAAATGAGTCGGAAGGGTTTCCCTGAATCTGGTTTGATGCTTTCTTTGGAACCCCAAATGTGCCCGCCAAAAGTGTCGCACGTCCAAGTCTGGAAAATGCGTCCCAGTTGATTCCTCTGTTAGAATATGATGAGGAACCGGGAAAAAGATGCGCCTTGCCCTCCTCTCAAATGGGTTGGAGGAAAATCTCAGAATTCTCCTTGGATGGGATAAGTCAACTAAAACCCTCTCAAAAGCTGCGCCCTCACTCTGGATGAATGCGCCCTTGCTGCTGGACACTGTATAACTGCTGCTGAAGAATGATGGAAGACCTGAATGATCTTCTCGGTGACTAGGGTGTGTCTCTCAACACCAAAATCATCCAACTGGTGTCTTCCTCCTGGTATCCACTGAACTATCTCTCCTGAGATGCGCCTCTCTCCTCAATGACAAGTCATAATCTGCATCATGATGAATTAGGTCACTGACCCTTCCTTTATAGCTTTCCAAAACCCTAAATCCCTGCTGAAACCCTAATTCACCGTTGACTTCCAAAACCCTAAATCATTGCTGAAACCCTAATTCACTATTGATTTCTTCCCTCCAAGTGACTTTTACTTAATTTTATTATTCCTTGATTAAATCACTTAATTAATTAATTAATCATTTTACCTCTAAAAAATGATTTATCCATCCTTATGGCTTCTCCGGCCACTAAAAGTCACTTCTCACCATCTTATCTTGTAGTGCTCTTCTTCCCGATTCTGATGAGCTATTACACTAAGAGGTTTCTCCAAGTAATATGCCCATTATGACCTTCTTAGTGAAATTAATTAAGTTATGACCCATAATAACTCAAAATTACGGAAATCGTCGGAATGCAATGAAACCGAAACCAAGCTGTGCGGAATGGATCCTGATGATGAACGATGCAAGTCAGGCCCAATAAAACCCCTCAATATCTCTCGAACTCTCTGTCACCCCTATCTGGCTACTCTGGTAGGCATAACACTCTGTAAAGTTATAATGTCCCAAAATGGGGACATTACAGTCCTCCCTGCCGGAAGATTGCTTGTCCTCAAGCAATAACTGAATCCAACTACATTTGATACCAGGGTCCCATATCCATCTATATGACACAAGGTAGACTCCCCTCAAGATGTGGTCTCTCCAAGTGCTCACCACGCATGACACCCACATGCTCTTGAGGAGTAGAATGATCAATGGCCAAAGAATCTCAGCCAACTCCCCGAGCAACCACTCTACTCTGAAATCAACTCCATCAAACGATGAACTACCAAGCATTCCAATCCATGGATCCCATATCAAAATGTGAACTGAAATGCCTCGTGAGATATAATCTTGTAACATATCACTACCATGAGTCTCCTGCAAATAACACACGGTCTCAAACCGAAATGAGTCTGTCCTACCAGACCATACCAAACCCAACACAACCCCCACCGATTGAACATGTTGTTGCCATAGTGAGGTACTACAAGACCTCAACGAATCACCAACCAGTGATGTGCTCTCCCCAATACTGAAACTCAATGGAATATCAGGGGGAATTCCCCCTGAAAAGGTCCACTCGTCTCCACCAGTCAATGAAATGCCCAACCCTGTAATCCCAGGGTCCCATGTTAGTCTCTGACAGGGACTACCATGATGATGTTGCTCTACTCTGATCATGATTGTCTGATCAAAGTATCCATTTTGGATCCTCCACTCCTGGATCCTCATAAGATGAAACAAACTGTTGATGTGCCCTACTTGTAACTGTCGAAATCACTCCACCCTCATCCCAATGAG
Source organism: Picea engelmannii (assembly GCA_009831015.1). Taxonomy (NCBI): domain Eukaryota; kingdom Viridiplantae; phylum Streptophyta; class Pinopsida; order Pinales; family Pinaceae; genus Picea; species Picea engelmannii. Next base: position 60,425 of record ML814022.1, on the reverse strand, counting down.
AGTCTGAATATGTAGCAACCTCTGAGAGGTCCTTTGTCCCATGGCCCAGTATACTCTCCATCATGCCCAAGGCATTAACTGTTTGCCCCTGATGATCCACCCCTATCTTGATGTATGCAATCAAGACACTCGTGTTAGGTGGTCTCGGCCGACCAACTCTCCATGCCCCCTGCCACTGTCTAGCTCCCCCTGTGCTACTATCAATGATGAAAGTATCGGAAAAGGCCATCATAAATGTCTGCAACCAACTGTAGGACTGGAAAGTAGCATATGATTTGGTCAATCCAAAGGTCTTAACCAAAAACTCATCCATCGACACCCATGGTAAATAATCACCTGTACTCATCACTGAACACCAATCATCGGGTACAACAATATGTATCTCTACCAACTGTGGGTCAATCATTCTCCATCCATCATCATTCACGCAACTACTACTATGGTGATGGTGATCTCCCAGATATGTATACTGCTGCAAGGGAGAGGAATATCCATGCTCTACTGAGTACATCTCCTCCCTGCCATCCAATGCATCCCCCTGAATCCCACTATACACCTCTGTATGTCTCTGTGAACTACAAATCATCATTGTGTGCCCCTGCATACTCATGTGATCTCCTGTATACACTTGTAGCATCATGGATCCTGGGTGTACTATGGGGTCATCCTCTACATGAAGGTCAACCAATCCTGGAACATAAATGGAAGTGTCCTCAGAACTTCCCCTAGCTCTGGAATCCCCATGTGTACGTGTGTGCCCAACTATCTCAACACCCGCCATGAAGGGTGGTCCCTGTGACCTATGGATATCCTCATGTATCTCTAGATCATATTTCTCCATACTCGTCAATGATCCTGGGTACTCCTCATGCTCCTCCCTCAACTGGTGCTCCACTGCTAAACCAACAACATCCTCTCGAAATGTGGCTGAGGGATATATTTGACTCTCTGCTGAAATAGGTGTAGTGGATTTTTGTCTAGTTTCTTCAAGGAGCTCCTCTAATTTGGACTCTGATTCCTGAAGGGTTTTCTGTGTGCCTTCCAAGAATCTCTGTGTGCTCACCAACTCATGAGTGAGTCGGTCCACCTCAACCTCCTGCTCCCTCAGTGCCCTATGATACATCTTGCCAACCTCCAATAGGTAATCCCTATCCATCAACAACTGCTGGTAGTCGACCCTCATCACAATCACTCTCTCCCTGAGTGTATGGAAGTCATCAATGACAAGTCCCCCATCTAAACTGTCTTGTGCCATCAAGGCCCTCCAACAATAACCTGCCACCAATGCATGTGTATCATCAATGCATCTAGTGGCTGCCATGATCATGCCCTCACTGACTCTCAACTGTCCTGCCAAGTGTCGTGACTCTTGGTCACAATCCCACTGAGGTGCTACCTCATGCCTCTCACTGCTAGTGTCAACAATGGAATCCCCAACAACACACTCCTCAAAATATAAGGCACTGAACTTCTCACTGTCCCCTGTGCTACTGAGTCCTCCTGTATGCCACTGCACGCCATCACCAATTGCAGCCCCTATCTGGATTGCACTGTATCCTGTATGGGCAACTGTATCCTCCTGTGCACTCACCCTACTAATATCATCTGCGCCTAGATCCCATACAGATGTGTCCAAACACGTGCTATGGTCATCCCGTCCAATAAGGAGTGCATCCTCATCACTGTAGATCGATCCTAGGAGTAAGTGTCCCAACAATCTGTCGGTCTCCACAACTTGGTCCATCAATGGAATCTCCAAGAGTGGTGATTCACTCTCCTCATACTGATAGGTATGTGTAAGGTCAACTATCTCCAAGCAATACCTCTCCTCCTGGGTCTGTAGATCCATATGTTCCTTGTGTACAATCCCCACACAAGGCTCCTCTACCATATCAGGAATGCCACTGATATCCTCATGTGTCGTAGCTAGCATAGGTGACTGAGAAGATGAAAAATGTTGTTCACTCATCATAGGAAGCTCATCATTCTCCATATGTGACTTCCTGGAAGCCATGTCTACACCCACCGGTAGGTCATCCAACCTTTTAATCTCATCATGTTTAAGTGCCAACACATATGAATCCTCACAAGTGTCACCACTATGCTTAAGTGTTGAATCCTCAACATTACCTGATGGGGAAGATGAAGGATATGCAATATCATCCTGTCCATACAATTGTCCCTCAAATGTGAAAGAGTCACTAGCCTTATCGGATTGCTCCAAATAGGCATCTATGGTTGCATTCACATGCATCTCCTCATCCTCACTGTCATAGTGCACCTCAACAATGTGCACCTTCCCTTTACCTCTACATCTGTGATTTGGCTTCCAAGGCACTTTGCAACTGTAGCAACTCTCCCTACATCTAATGGGTGTAGGCTCCATCCGTGCTCCTGTCAATCCACTCGCTGGTAATGATGTATCTAGATCCTTATATGATTTTCCCCTTAGGTTGGCAGGGAAACCAACTCTGATACCACTGTAATTTTCCTGACTTGCCTAGTCTAGGAAACATTGCTAATGTGTGTGTAGGATAAAAGGTTTACAACATATAAATGATCATACAAATAATAAACGCGACAAAGGACTGCAAAGTTTGTATTATGATATCTCTGTGGATTACAAAATGGTCGAATGTGGCTGAATAAACTGATAATACTCGACTAGATCAATAGACAAAGGATCTTAGCCTGAATACAAATAAGCAACTGCGGCTGAATAAAATAACAACACTCGGCTAGATTAAAAGACAAAAGGATCTTAGCCAGAATATAAATAAGTAACTAAAAGATAATACCCGAAGCTGATGAATCTGGACCTCGGATGGATACCCCTGGGGAATGCACCCTTCTTCTTCTGGCAAAATGCGTCCTAGTGATTCCACCGTCGGAATCAGACGAGATATGTCTCAAAACGACCGCCTTGGTCTACTGGGAAATGAGTCGGAAGGGTTTCCCTGAATCTGGTCTGATGCTCGCTCTGGAACCCCAAATGTGCCCGCCAAAAGTGTCGCACGTCCAAGTCTGGAAAATGCATCCCAGTTGATTCCTCTGTCGAAATATGATGAGGAACCAGGAAAAATATGTGCCTTGCCCTCCTCTCAAATGGGTTGGAGGAAAATCTCGGAATTCTCCCTGGATGGGATAAGTAGACTAAAACCCTCTCAGAAGTTGCGCCCTCACTCTGGATGAATGCGCCCTTGCTGTTGGACAGTGTATAATTGCTGTTGAAGAATGATGGAAGACTTGAATGATCTTCCCGGTGACTAGGGTGTGTCTCTCAACACCGAAATCATCCAACTGGTGTCTTCCTCCTGGAATCCACTGAACTATCTCTCCTGAGATGCGCCTCTCTCCTCAATGACAAGTCATGATCTACATCATGATGAATTAGGTCGCTGACCCTTCCTTTATAGCTTTCCAAAACCCTAAATCCCTGTTGAAACCCTAATTCACTGTTGACTTCCAATACCCTAAATCATTGCTGAAACCCTAATTCACTGTTGATTTCTTCCCTCCAAGTGACTTACTTTATTTTATTATTCCTTGATTAAATCACTTAATTAATTAATTAATCATTTTACCTCTAAAAAGTGATTTATCCATCCTTATGGCTTCTCCGGCCACGGAAAGTCACTTCTCATCATCTTATCTTGTAGTGCTCTTCTTCCCGATTCCGATGAGCTATTACATTAAGAGGTTTCTCCAAGTAATATGCCCAGTATGACCTTCTTAGTGAAATTAATTAAGATATGACCCATAATAACTCAAAATTACGGAAATTGTCGGAATGCAACGAAACCGAAACCAAGCTGTGCGGAATGGATCCTGATGATGAACGATGCAAGTCGGGCCCAATAAAACCCCTCAATATCTCCCGAACTCTCTGTCACCCCTATCTGGCTACTTTGGTAGGCATAACACTCTGTAAAGTTATAATGTCCCAAAATGGGGACATTACAGAGAGTGTGCTTTCCTCACATGCTGCACTTCAGTTGAGACGACACCCAGGATCTGGTATATTGATAGCAGGGCTTCGAGCCACATGATATCGAGAGAATTTTTCTAATCTCAGAGACACTGAGGTCAAGATTGAGATTTCTCTTGGAGATGACAGAGTTGTCACAGTTGTCGGGGTTGGCACAGTTGCTTTTCGGAGAGATGGCTTGCCACCTATATCGTTCACGAACTTTTTTTATGTCCCTGGCATGAAGAAGAATATGATATCAGTTTCCACCCTCCAGGATAGAGGTCTTGAGGTGACATTTAGAGGCACCGAGGTACTGATTCATCCTCGGGGTTCTCCACGTGCCTCAGGACAGGTGATTGGAGTGAGAGAGGGGAAACTGTTCAGATTGCTTTTTCAACCATTTCATGCAATGGAAACGAGCAACGATAGCAGCACACAATTATGTGAGTTATGTCATCATAGGATGGCCCACCTACATCATGGGGCTCTTGGAGGACTGAGAGAGGTTGTGACTGGAGTGCCGCAGATCGACATAGAGCATCAAGATGTTTGCAGAGGGTGTGCGCTTGGCAAGTTTGCCAAGGCATCATTCCCCAACAATGACACTAGGTCAGCTGGGATACTGGATTTAGTACACACGGACATGTGTGAGCCCATGACAGGAAGGTCCTTGAGTGGTAGTGAATATTATCTCACATTTATTGATGACTACTCGAGGAAGACTTGGATCTATTTCCTAAAGGCCAAGAGTGAGGTCTTCACACAGTTCCAAGAGTTCAGAGCTCTTGTGGAGAACTAATCGGGAAAGAGGATCAAAGTCTCGAGGTCGGATAACAGGGGAGAGTATTCCTCGAGACAGTTTGTAGACTTCTGTGCGCAACATGGCATCAAGAGACAGATGACCGTACCTTACAACCCCCAGCAGAACGGGGTTGCCGAGAGGAAGAACCGGGCCATTACCGGTGCAGCGAGATCTATGCTGCATGATCAGAGTTTGCCTTTGTATTTGTGGGCAGAGGCAAGTGCTATTGCAGTTTACCTACAGAACAGGAGCCCCCATAAGATTTTGGGGAAGATGACTCTTGAGGAGGCCTTCACTGATAGGAGGCCCGATTTCGAGCACATTAGGATATTTGGATGCTCAACTTTCTCTCATGTCCCCTCGGAGAGGAAGACAAAGCTAGACCCCACAACCCAGCAGGGGATTCTAGTTGGATACCCAGAGGTGTCAAAGGCCTATCGCATTTACATTCCGCCGCTTAGGAAAGTGGTGGTGAGCAGAGATGTTAGATTTGAGGAGAATAGGGCTTTTGCGAGATCTCTTGAGTCGAGAGTTGGAGTTGAGGATGATGCAGAGTTTCCAGTTGCAGTCTCAGAGGGAGCACAACCTCAGTCGTAAGGTACACCAGTATCAGGGGCAACAGGGTCACCATGCACAACTTCAGGGTCACAGTCAGAGCATGTTTAGTCAGATGGGGCATAGACTTTAGAGGGAGTACAATCTTCAGGATCTCAGAGTGTTGAGACGAGTCCAGAGGCAGTTACTCTTGGGCAGAGAGGCCTTACTTCTCCGTTGACTGCTTCAGGGAATAGGAGACCTAGATGGTTTCAGGAGACCCTGAAGGAGGCCAGAGAGAATGTAGGGGAGCCCAAGAGCCAGATCAGAGAGAGCAGGCTGCCAGTCAGATTGGGATCATATTTGGCACTAGTGACGAGTATCAGGGATACTGAGCCACATACTTTTGTGCAGGTAGTTGACCATCAGGTCTAGAGAGAGGCCATGCTTGAGAAGTATGACTCCATTGTGCGCAATGATGTTTGGGATGTGGTTCCGAGGCCAGTGGGGAAGTCAGTTGTGACTTCCAGGTGGTTGTACAAGACCAAGATTGTTGCAGATGGCAGCGTGGAGAAACACAAGGCCCATTTTGTGGCACGAGGCTTCTCACAGATCGAGAGAGTCGATTATGACGAGACTTTTGCACCAGTTGCGCGATACACTTCTATCAGGACTATCATTGCCATAGCAGCAGAGATGGGTTGGCGCATTCACCAGATGGATGTGAAAACCGCATTTATGAATGGCTTTATTGAGGAGGAGGTGTACATAGAGCAACCACATGGGTTTGAGGTGAGTGATAGGGAGACTCACGTGTGTCTTCTGAGGAAGGCACTATATGGTTTGAAGCAAGCTCCCCGAGCTTGGTATTCACGAATTGATGCTTATTTGCTTCAGATGGGCTTCGAGAAGAGCGATGCTGATCCAAACCTCTATTTCATCATTAGGGGTGAGGACACGCTCATTCTCATTTTGTACGTGGATGATTTATTCATTACTGGAGCTGAGGATCTCATAGTTGAGTGCAAACTGGGACTTGCATCAGAGTTTGAGATGAGTGATATCATATCGATGCACTACTTTCTGGGTATGGAGGTATGGCAGGAGGAGGGTCACATATTTCTTGGGTAGGAGAAGTATGCAACAGATATTTTGAGCAGATTTCAGATGGAGGACTGCAGACCCATGTCTACACCTATGATCACCAACTGGAAGAGGCTTAGTGCTTTAGATAGCCAGTTGGTGGATGCCACAATATATAGGCAGTTGATCGGTTCACTTATGTATCTGGTTAACACCAGACTAGATATATGTTTTGTCGTGAACACACTCAACCAGTACATGGTTGAGCTGAGGAGTGTTCACATGGTTGGGGCAAAACACATCTTGAGATATGTTGCTGGGATAGTGGACTATGGCCTAGACTATGTCAGGGGAGATGGAGTCAGTTTGGTTGGCTACACAGATTCAGACTGGGCAAGATGTGTTGCTGACAGGAAAAGCACCTCATGGTGCTGCTTCAGTTTGGGGTCAGGACTTGTTTCCTAGTTTAGCCAGAAACAAAAGTCAGTTGCTTTGAGTTCGGCCGAGGCAGAGTATATGGCGACCAGTCAGGCCAGTTGTGAGGCCATTTGGCTTCACAAGATGCTGGTTGGTTTATTCGGTTAGGAGATGTCTCCGACTGTCATTCACTGTGATAATCAGAGTTGCATAAAACTCTCTGAGAATCCAGTGTTTCATGACCGGTCGAAGCATATTGAGATCAGGTACCACTTCATTCATGACTGGGTTCAGAGAGGGGAAATTCAATTGCAGTATATATCTACAGATGATCAGGTAGCATATATTCTCACCAAGGCCCTGCCATGGGGCAAGCATGTCTATTTTAGAGACAAGATGGGCTTGGTGAGGAACCCCTTCCTCGGTAAGAGGGAGTGTTGAGTTTTGTACCTTGGGAGGTGTTCCCCATTGGCTTATGACCTCCTTAGCACATGAGGGAAGGACATTACACTTTGTACCTTGTACTTTTGTCTAATTTCACTTTGACTTTGGTTAAAGTGAAATTTAGTCACTTTTGGCCTAAAAGTGATTATTAATTCAAAGGGGTGAATTAGAGACATAAGTTGACTTAGGAAACTTAACCCAAAGTGGGTTATTGACTTAAATATGAATGGGGAGATCTCAACCCTTCATATTTTAGGTTTCCTTTTGAGAGTCAAAGAGGGGCGCAAAGGGTAAAGGAGGGCTCATTCTTCATTTGGTCTTTTTCCTGTTGAGAGAGGAGCTCTTGGAGGGTGGAGATGAGGTCACTTTTGTGAGGATGCTTGAGGGAGGTCGCTTGATTTCATTCATGGAGGCTTGGAGCTACTTGCCTTGATTATTTACTGGAGCTATTCTACTTTTGAGAGGGGCGCATTAGTTGTGGAGGTTGATTCGTACTTGGTAGGATATCTAGCCATCATATTGCAGTGAAATCAGTTTCAGAGGGAGGCCATCTACTAGAGCTTCATTCCTGTGGAGGGGTTTTCAGATCTAAGCTCACAGTTGGCAGTTGGAGCAAATTCACTGGTTCTGGCAGTTTCCATGAGGGGCGCACCATTCTGGGACGCATCTGTTGATTTGGAGCTTGTATATCAGCTCAGTTGGAGTTGCTATTGTATCAGGTTCTTTCATATATTATATTTACTGTAACCCTTCTTTTGCTTTCCTCATATATACACACATATTCCAAATTGGTTTTCCTCGGGGGGGTTTTATCCAGGGTCATGTTGACCAAAAATACCTGTGTCTACAAATGCATGATTTAGTTTCTTAGATCTGTTCATATTCAGCAGTAAACGATGTTTAGGTGTGTTATGTTTATTTTGAGATGCATGTACTAATTTCTGGTGACGAAAACGACATGCTAGAGAACCCAAAATCGAGAACATAACCGTAACAAATCAACAAAATACTTTTGGACTGTTGGCTGTTATAAAACAACAGAAAATACTTTACCTGACAGTGAAACTTAGAGCCTTTCTTTGGTCAAAGACAGACCAAGAAGGCAAGCTGATAAAACCTTGAATTTTCATAGTTGGGTCATGGAGACCTGACTACAATAAAATATAGGGTTACCTCCATGAAAGAAGAAGAGCTACCTTCAGTATCAGTTATTGAGCCACTCTCAGTTTCAGATGAAGTTGTTGTCATGATGGAGTAGAGGAGTTACTCTCAGATTTCAGTTGTCACAGTGAGAATGGAACAACCATTCTCAGCTTCAGAGAAGTTGCAGGTACATAGTCCTAGTTTAATAAGGAATAGTTGCAGAAAGAGGAGAGGACATACTCTCAGGCAGTGAGACAGATAGTGCTTTGCAGAAAGCACATAGAGCTAGCACATGACTGTGCAGATTGAGTTGCAGTTGAACAAGTGTACCAGGTTGGTACAAAGTGATGTGAAAATTTGATTTGAAGTTGAAGATAGAAAGACTCATGTTTGTCGATTGAAGGAAGCTCTGTACATGTTGAAGGAAACTCCTAGAGCTTGGTATGGAAGAATTGACAATTTTCTGATGAGCTTGGGTTTTACCAAGAGTAAAGTTGATTCTAACCTTTACTTCAAGGTTATGAATGATGAGCCAGTTATATTGTTGCAACTATATGTAGTTGATGTATTATTGACAATATGAAGAAAAGATCATCACAGATTGCAGAAGAAGCTCACTACAAAGTTTGATAAAAGACCTAATGCATTATCTCTTAGGTCTTGAAGTTTGGTAGAGCACATAGAAGATCTTCCTTAACCAAGGGAAGTATACAATTAAAATAATGAAGAGGTTTGACATGTTGAAATGTAAATCCATATACACACCCATGAAAACGAAGTTGAAGCTCCTGGTAGATACCTCGTCAGAATTGGTTGATGCTACTTTGTAGAGACAAATTATTGGTTTGTTGATGTATTTGACGAATAACAGACCGGATATATGTTTTTTCATGAACACCTTTTGAGTCAGTATTTGGTAGAGCCCACACGTGTTCACCTTATAGCTGCAAAACATGTGATGAGAATCGAGATACCTTAAGGGTACATTGGATTTTGGTCTTTTCTATACTAGATATCATGACTTTAGATTGTATGGATATACTGATTCAAATTGAGTTGGAAGTGTTTCTGATAGAAAGAGCACTTCAGGATGTTGTTTCAGTCTGCGGTTAGCCATGACTTCATGGAAGAGTAGGAAGCAATCTGGTATTTCTCTTAGCATGACAGAAGCGGAATATATTGCTTCATGTTCCGCCAGTTGTGAAGCCATATGGCTTCGGATGTTGTTGATGGATCTATTAGATATGGAGATGGAAGCCACCGTGATCCTATGCGATAACCAGAGTTGTATAAAGATGATGTGTTCCATGATGAGTTGAAGCACATAGAGATCCGGTATCACTTCATTCGTGATATGGTGCAGAGAGGAGCCATAAAGCTCCATTATGTTGGCACGAATGAACAACTTGCAGATGTGTTGACCAAGCCTCTGTCTCGTGTAAAGTTTGAGCACTTTCGAGACAATCTTGGTGTAGTCCGAAAGGACCTCCCTCGAAAGGGCGAGTAGTGTTGATGCTAGCCTTGTGCTGAATATTTCCAGCTTTGTGCTGATGTTGTTGTGATGCCAGCCTTGTGTTAAAGATTTCCAGCTTTGTGCTGATGTTGTTGCGATGCCAGCCTAGTGCTGAATAGTTCCAGCTTCGTGTTGATGTTGTTGTGATGCCAGCCTAGTGTTGAAGATTTCCAACTTCGTGTTGATGTTGTTGAGATGCTGTCCTGATGCTGAAGATTTACAGATTCATGCTGATGTTGTTGAGATGCTAACCTCGTGATGAAGATTTCCATCTTCGTGCTGATGTTGATGAGATGCCAACTTTGTGCTGAAGATTTCAGGCTTAGTGTTGATGTTGATGAGATGCCAACTTCGTGCTGAAGATTTCCAGCCTAGTGCTGATGTTGATGATGCTCCAACCTTCGTGCTGTGATGTTGGTGTTGTTGATGTTGTATCAGCCTTGTGTTGTTGTTGATGATGATGATGTATTAGTGTTATACTAATCCATGTTGATGCAGATGATGCCATTCCAACTCCTTGCTGTGGATGATGATATTGATGATGAGAAAAACTTCCGATGATTTATAGATATGCCAGTCAATGTTCCAGATGTTGTTGATGTTGCTTCCCTCTCTCTCGTCTAATGATGTTGTAGAATACCCTTCTTGTTAAGGGTGAGTGTTGAAATATTGTAACTACGAAGAGTATTCTATTTATTATTGAGTTATTATTCATCCTATCAATCCCCTTTTGTGGATTGATCATGTCAGGCATTGTAATTGACCAAATCCCCTTTTGCGGATTGGTCAAACCCTAATTGTATTATGTAAATTAAGAAGTCGGCCCCCAAGCCTAATTAAAGTGGTTTTAACCACTAAGAAGACAAGTCGGCCCTGCCTAGTGAAGAGACACCTTTCGAGCACTTGCCAGTTTGTATAAATAAAGGAATCCAATGCCTCATTTGATCACTCACTCATTCACTCATCAAGTGCGCAAGTTTGGTAGCTGCAGTTGGGAGAGGAAGGAAGAGAGAGACACATTGCTCATTGTTGGATATTCTCTAGTGCTTTTGGTTTATTGTCTTGGCATTGTATTGACTATCTATATTAAGGAAGTTTTTGCTGGGTTTTTCTCACTTGTGAGGGTTTCCTAGGATAAATGTTGTGTATCTTGTGATTGTGTTTCTCTCAGTGATCCAACCTATGATATTGTTATCTAGTAAATTGAAAAGAAACATAATAATAGCTCAAAACTTAACATGGTATTAGAGCTAAGCTAAAGAGAACACCTTTCACTGGATAAGCAAAAACATCATTGTTGTCGTACAAGAAAATTAGGGCTTTTTGTTGGAGGAATTTTTGCCTAAAAACCATACAGAAAAGTGCGCCCTAGCCTAGGGAACTCTTTGGCACCTTGAGCACACCTTTTCAATGGACAGAGCCTCCAGAAAGTCAAACCCTAGTTTTTGACTGGTACCAGAAATCAGAAGTGCCAAAAAACAAGAAGTACCAGAAAACCAGAAAAACTAGGAAACGAGAACCAATACCAGTCCAAATTTCCACAAGTCAAGTTTCAAGGGGAAAAACTTGAAATTTTTGAAATCTAACAGCTCCAGCAAAATCGCCTCAGCCCAGTGCATCTAGTCCTTGGATCATAATTTCAAAATTTGAAGTTTGGAAAATTAGGGTTTCCTCATAAAACCCTAAGTTGCAATTGCAGTTGCAGTATCAATTGAAGTATCAACTGCAGTACCAGTTGCAGTCAACCTTGAAGTTTTTAAAAGGGTTGGTAATTATTACCGCTGCTACCAAATGGTGCCACTACCCGCCGATACTATCAAAGGTATGTACTTACATATGTTTCACCTATATTATTCTAATGGGTACTTGCATGAGAAAGGATCTCCTATCATAGATCCAGAAGGATCTCAGATCCAACATACTCAGAAGACTAATGCACCCCAGGTTTGGTTATCTTGATATGAACCTATTTGATATGACATTATTTTGATCTAGGTTGCATGTGAAGCTATGACCATCATACTAACCTTTGGTCAAAATTAAAGTCAAGGTATTAGATTGATTAAAGTTGAGATCATAGAGTTTATTCTCTAACCCAGATTTCTGTCAAGATAGCATACTGTCTTAGTGTTGAATTATATAGCTTTGAAAGCTATTTTCCCTACTGTAACTAACCATGTAAATAAAGTTTTGATATAGTCTTAACTTTATGTCAAGCATCAAACACATGACAAGTGTCAACCTTATGCCAAGACAACCATATGCCATGTGTCAACCTCATAACACCTCTAAGAGGGCTGCTTAAGGAGGTTGTAGTGGCTAGCTTAGGGAGGCTGCTTATGATGGTTGGAGTGGCCAGCTTAGGGGGGTTGCTTAGGGTGGTGGTATGACATCTGTATACAACTTTCATACAATCCTAAGACAACAATTTATGGCAGCCTCTAGAAGAGACAAAGGAAGTGACCTTTGGGAGCATTAGGAGGTGGCTCTTGGGAACTTTAGGAGGTGGCTCTCGAGAACTTTAGGAGGTAACTCTTGGCAGCCAAAGGAGGGCAGGTATGACAGTTGTTACACAATTGTCATACATTCTTAGGGGGCTGCTTATGGCATCCAAACCAACCTATAAAAGGCGCATTCACTTACCATTTACATACCTTTGTTTTGTTGGAGTTTTCTGTTGAGGCAAGGCATCTATTTGCTGAAGTATTTTATGTTGGTATATGACTGATATCTACTAGAATTTTCTTGTTGATATAAGGCTGCTACATACTATGTTAAATCTGCCATAACTCTGCTACAACAAGAAGGAAAGACAATTATCTTTTGGTGAGTTTATCAAGTTGTTACTATAAGTGTTAGTTCAGCTATTTGTGAAGTTTTTAAGTGCTGAAACATAGGTATTGTTTTATCCCTCTGAGTCCTAGCTAGTTATTCTAAAGTCTTGTACAGGTATTGTACTTTGTTGAAGAATCTAAAGAGAATTTTTGGAAGGGTTTTCTACCCCAAGAGGGTTTCCTAGGGTATACTTGTGTTCTCTCTGTGATTGTCTCACTTTCAGTGATCCTCATATATGCAATATGTATTGGTATGTTGGTTGTATGCTGTAAATTTTTAAATTTACCTAGATGCATAAGTTTTTCAACATGGTATCAGAGCTTTCCTGAAATAAGCCATTTCTATAGAGAGTTATTACATTTGTGAAGGAGACTACAGTATTTTAGTTTTTGAAGGAAGTCAAAAACAAGGACAAGATGATGTCAAGCACTAAGCTTGATGAGAAACTTGAGGGACCTGATAGCTTCAAAGCATGGAAGTACAGAATATCCCTTGCTCTAGAAGAAAATGACTTATCAGATTATGTTATGGAAGAGGTTGCAGAACCCGAGGAAGAAGAAGCTAAAGGTAAGTATAGTAAGAATCTGATAAGGGCAAAGAAAATAATTGTAGATTCTATAAAAGACCATCTTATTCCTTATGTATCATCCTTGAAGACTCCCAAAGAGATGTTTGATGCTCTATCTCGTCTATATGAAGGAAGGAACATAAACAGGAAGATGGCTTTGAGGACTCAACTCAAAAATATAAAGATGCAGAAGTATGAATCTATACATGCCTTCTTTACAAGAATTTATCAGATTAATGAACAAATTGCAGCTATCGGTGACTCAATTGAAGAAGCTGAGTTAATAATGACTACTTTGAATGGACTTCCTCTTAATTCTTATGCCATTATTATAGTTCTTTGCATTTCAATAGATAAGAGCATAATATGAACAAGATCACTGAGAAATACACATTCACAAGAGACACAACATTTATCCTGGGAAACCCTCTAGGGGAATAAAACCCAGCAAAAACTTCCTTATCATAAATAGCTTATGCAATGTTCAAGAGATAACTAAAACCAATACAAAAAGTCCTCCCCAAGAGATGCGCCACTCTTCTTCTCCTCTCTCCAACTAGTAATTGCAACTTGCCTCATAGGATAATGAGCAAGTGAGTTGTGTGTTTGAAGTGAGGCGCTAGCGTCTTATTCATATCAGAATGGCATGTGTGAAAGGTCACAATTGGCAGGGCTGACCTCTCACTCTGGGTGGGTAAACCCACCTTTAATTAATTATGGGTCTTCCATAATAACTGTTGGGGCCGACTTCTTATTCTGCCCTTTGTAATTGTCCGATGACCAATCCGCAAAAGGGGATTTGGTCCTTATACAATTAC
>ML814022.1:22955-39960 GCA_009831015.1 Picea engelmannii | reverse complement strand
GTGGATAGTGGTGCCTCCAAGCACATGACTGGTTTTAAAGACTCTCTTTCAAATCTGACTAAGAAAGATTCTTCTCATCAGGTGAGACTGGGTGATAACTCTTCCTATCCTATTAAGGGCATAGGGAATGCTTTTTACAGCTTGGATTCAGGAAAACATTTGAAAATGGAAAATGTTTTATATGTACCTGGTCTGCAAAAGAACCTCCTATCTATTTCAGGATTGGAAGAGAAAGGATTCCAAGTAGCTTTTGTCGATGGCCAAGTTCTTATGTGGCCGAGAGGAAAGAATATTGATGATGCTATTATAATTGGTATACATGAATATGGGTTATACAAGTTAAAAGGAAAGGCAGATCAAGCCTTAGTACACAGTACTATAAACCCATGTGAATTATGGGATAGAAGGTTCGCTCATATTCACTATAAATCCTTGGCAGTTGTCAGCAAGATGGTGAAAGGCCTTCCAGAAATTCAAGTGTTCCACGATGGTGTGTGCAAAGGATGTGCACAAGGAAAGAACGTGAAAAATCCTTTTCCAAGCAGTGACAGTAAAACAAAAGGAGTTTTGGATCTAATTCATTTAGATGTGTGTGGACCTATGTCAGCCACTTCACTCAGTGGGTATGTTTACTATGTTTCTTTTATTGATGACTTTTCTCGCAAAACTTGGATTTATTTCTTAAAGAATAAAGATGAAGTCTTTAGTAAGTTTAAGGAATTTAAAGCTCTTGTTGAAAATATTTCCGAGAGAAAAATAAAGGTTTTAAGATCTAATAATGGAGGAGAATTCACATCTAGTGAATTCAAGAAATTCTGTAGAGAAGTTGGGATTAAGAGGGAGCTTTTTACTCCATACAGTCCTCAGCAAAATGGTGTTGCAGAAAGAAAGAAACGATCAGTTATGGAAGCAGTTAAAGCCACGATTCATGATCAGGACTTATCAATGTACCTTTGGGCAGAAGCAACAAGGATTGTTGTATATGTACATAACATAAGTCCTCATAAAGTTCTTGAAAATAAAACTCCAGAAGAAGTGTTTTTTGGAAAAGTTCCAGAGGTTAGTCACCTAAGGATATTTGGTTGTCTAGTGTATATTCATATTCCCAAGGACAAAAGGACAAAGTTGGATCCTTCAGGTAAGAAGGGTATATTTGTCGGATACAACAAAACATCAAAGGCATATAGAGTATATGTCCTTGGATACAAAAAGATTGAGATCAACAGAGATGGTATCTTTGATAAAGATGCATCTTTCTGCAAATAAAAAAGAAATCATGTAGATGAGGTACATGATGAGGAACCTACAACTTCTAAAGTACCAGATACGGAAGAAGAAGAGCTTGTACCTAAGAATCATGATATGATGGAGCCTCATAAACTTGTTGATTCACCCACATAAGTGATTACATATCAGAGAAAACCAAGTTGGGCTCGTGAACTCATTCAATATGCAGAAAGGTATGGTGCCCCAAATAAGACTTTCAAAGAAAGTAAAAGACCTCGATTATATTCCAACTATGTTGCACTTGTGTCTAAGATCATTGTTGCAAAACCTTCCAACTATGAAGAAGCCGCTGAGAAGAAAGTGTGGTAGGATGCCATGATTGAAGAATATCAATCAATTCTGAAAAATGATGTTTGGGACATAGTTTTGAGACCAAAAGAAAAATCTGTGATAACATCTAAATGGTTATACGAAATCAAGCATGCTGCGGATGGTAGTATTGAGAAATTCAAAGCAAGGTTTGTAGCTCGTGGGTTCTCTTAGAAAGAGGGAATAGATTACGAAGAAACCTTTGCTCTTGTGGCAAGATACACTTCCATTAGAGCTACTATGGCTATAGCTACAAAGATGGGATGGAAAGTACATCAGATGGATATAAAGACTGATTTTCTGAATGGTGTGATAGAAGACGAGCAACCACAAGGATTTGAGACACATGATAGTCAGACACACATGTGTAGATTAAAGAAAGCCTTGTATGGCTTGAAGCAAGCACCCAGGACATGGAAATGAAAAGCTCATCATTGATTGCAAGAAGAAGCTTGCTTCAGAATTCGAAATGAAAGATCTGGGTTAGATGCACTATTTCCTAGGTATGGAAGTGTGGCAGAATCCAAGTGAGATTTGTCTTAGTCAAGGAAAATATGTTGTGGAAATTCTAAAGAGATTTGGAATGATGGATTGTAAATCCATGACTACACCTATGACGACAAATCCAAAGTTATTATGTGATACTTCATCAGAGATAGTGGATGCCACTTTGTATAAGAAAATGATTAGTTCGTTGATGTATTTAACGAATACAAGGCCAAACATATGTTTTGGTGTGAACACTTTAAGTCAGTATATGGTTGAACCCAGACATGTTCATTTGATCGCAACAAAACATGTGATGAGATACTTGAAAGGTACCATTGAGTATGGTATCAAGTGTGATGCAAATTGTGAGTTCAAACTACAAGGATACTCTAATTCAGATTGGGCTGGTAGTGTCACAGATCGTAAGAGTACTTCAGGATGTTGTTTTAGTTTGGGATCATGTATTATATCATGGTTTAGCAGGAAGAAAACCAATGTTGTTCTTAGTACAATTGAGGCAGAATATATGGCAGCATGTTTAACATGTATTGAAGTTGTATGGCTATAGAAATTACTTTCAGGATTATTTGATATTGAGTTAGATGCTACTAATATTTGCTGTGACAATCAGAGTTGCATAAAGTTGTCAGTGAACCCCGTGTTTCATGAAAAATCAAAGCATATTGGAATCAAGTATCATTTTATCCGTGATGTGGTAGAAAAGGGAGCAGTGAAGCTTCATTATGTGGCTACTAATGAGCAGGTTGCAGATGTGCTAACCAAACCTCTGTCAAAGGTGAAGTTTGAGTACTTCAGAGACAAACTTTGACTGGTCCCTCGTAAGAGGGAGTAAAGAGCTGCATATGGGATTCTGGTGACAATAGCGGGGCAAGTCATTTACAGGTAGGATGTGGGCTATTCTATTTTATTCTTATCCTGTATGAAAAAGGACTGGCTCTAAGATTACTCATCCAGTATGAAAAAGGACTGGCACTGAGTAAGACAGTTCTTGGTGAATTGACAGTTCTTGGTGAGCTGTATAGCTTCCTCTAGCATATGGCTAGTAGGACAGTTCTTGGTGAACTTCACAAACAGTTCTTGGTGAACTGAGTGAAAAAAAATCCTATAATGACAACACTGTGATCACCAGAGATGCTACTGATCCCAATGCTAGCTATGGATACAAAACTTCTCTTGATGAGTAGATTCTACATGGATCAACAAGTCAATAGCCAAGTAAAGACAAATGGATGTAACAGTTGGTACTAGGAATATACTTTCCTTGCTAAGAGGGAGTGTTGAATTATACAACTTTGGAAGCTATTTTCCCTACTGTAACTAACCATGTAAATAAAGTTTTGATATAGTGTTAACTTTATGTCAAGCATCAAACACATGACAAGTGTCAACCTTATGCCAAGACAACCATATGTCATGTGTCAACCTCATAGGACCTCTAAGAGGGCTTCTTAGGGAGGTTGTAGTGGCTAGCTTAGGGAGGCTACTTAAGAGGGCTGCTTATGATAGTTGGAGTGGCCAACTTATGGGGGTTGCTTAGGGTGGCGGTATCACAGTTGTATACAACTGTCATACGATCCTAAGACAACAATTTATGACAACCTCTAGAATAGACAAAGGAAGTGACCTTTGGGAGCATTAGGAGGTGGCTCTTGGGAACTTTAGGAGGTGGCTCTTTGGAACTTTAGGAGGTGACTCTTGGCAGCCAAAAGAGGGCAGGTATGACAATTTTTATACAGTTGTCATACATTCTTAGGGGGCTGCTTAGGGCAGCCAAACCAACCT
Source organism: Picea engelmannii (assembly GCA_009831015.1). Taxonomy (NCBI): domain Eukaryota; kingdom Viridiplantae; phylum Streptophyta; class Pinopsida; order Pinales; family Pinaceae; genus Picea; species Picea engelmannii. The sequence goes on along the minus strand of ML814022.1, from coordinate 36,072 downwards.
ATAAAAAGGGGCATTCACTTACCATTTACATACCTTTGTTTTGCTGGAGTCTTATGTTGAGGCAAGGCATCTATTTATTGAAGTATTTTCTGCTGGTATATGACTGATATCTACTAGAATTTTCTTGTTGATATAAGGATGCTACAAATACTATGTTAAAGCTGCCATAACTCTGCTACAACAAGAAGGAAAGTCAGTTATCTTTTGGTGAGTTTGTCAAGCTGTTACTATAAGTGTTAGTTCAACTATTTGTGAAGTTTGTAAGTACTGAAACAAAGGTATTGTTTCAACCTTCTGAGTCCTAGCTAGTTACTCTAAAGTCTTGTACTGGTATTGTACTTTTTTTAAGAATCTAAAGAGAAGTTTTGGCTGGGTTTTCTACCCGAAGAGGGTTTCCCAAGGTATACTTGTGTTCTCTCTGTGATTGTCTCACTTTCAGTGATCCTGATATATGCAAGATGTATTGGTATGTTGGTTGTATGCTGTAAATTTTTAAATTTACCTATATGCATCAGTTTTTCAACACTTAGTACAGAAGACAGGTTGAAGAAAACACTCGTCATCTTGAGTGAAGGAGACTTGGAAGAAAAGCAACACACTCATTCTTGAGGACAAGACCCCAGGTTCCAGGTTTGAATGATTAAGTTGATAAGATTCAAAGTTGCACATGACAAGTTGATAACTACCCCATTACAAGTAAACACTATAGTTGAGGTAGCAGTCTTTGAACAATGAAAAGTATTATACTTGGTAGAATGTGAGCATATTGAGATAAATGCTTAAAGTAATCATTTACCAGATACAACTAACATCTCCTCTAGGAGAAATTTCTTGTGTTGGTTCCAGGTTACCTTGGATGAATGTTTATCACACCACTAGAAGCATTTCTTACTTTTGATCTTTGTTTCAAACAAGTCACAAGTGAAAGCTCTAAAGGAGCTACTATGGCGATTATTAGAGCTATTCTTTTATTTACTATTATCAAAAGAGTATTATTCTTGCTTGTTGTTTTGTTAACCTTGTTTCAGGTCACAGGTGATATCCTTGAGGAAGCTATAGTGAAGGCTGCAGAAGGCAACATATTAGATGAGACATGAAGCAGACTATGTACATAACCATATACATTCATATACCAACGAAGATGAAGAAGAAGCTATTTTCTTGAGATCCAAAGTACCACATATGGAGATTGATTGTAAGGAGAAGAAGGCTCCAAAGATGATTGAACATTATAACAAGAACTCACAGTAGACTTGTCCAAAGGATAATGAAGCCACCTTGACAAGAAGCAAAATTCACTTGAAGTCTGACTCGACCTTTCATATTTAGACTTGGTACTCAACACCAAGTATACCCCATAAGAGATGATGAAGTCCTTGTAGACTCAAAAGAAATCGAGAGTAAGCCTGATCTCATAAAGGATTAGATGAAGAGACAACCTCTAGGACTGGGAGACAGATGCCATGAGAAGACTAGATTGTAGCTTCAGAAACTTCTAGGAGATATGAAATCTCTTGGGAAGATTCCCTTGTTTTAGCTACAGAGAAGGAAGCCAGTCATAAAGATTGGGAGATGGATTTTTCAGTGAGACTAGAAGAGAAGTTAGTGTTGACTTCCAAGATTGATCTAACAGATCACGCATGTTGCAGATGTACAAATCCTAATGTGTGTCCAAAAGATTCTCCCAGCAAGAGGGAGAAGACTATGACGATCCACTTGCTCCAGTAATTGAAGAAATAGTTCTAGTATTCATGAAGACAATCAGAACAACCATAATTCATATACAATATGAGATGCTGGGGGAGAAATCCCCATATTTAAAATTGAGTGGCAGTTGGTGCAGTACATTAGTTGGGTCATGGAGACACGACTACAATAAAAGATAGAGTTACCTCCATGAAAGAAGAAGAGCTACCTTCAGTATCAGTTATTGAGCCACTCTCAGTTTCAGATGAAGCTGTTGCCATGATGGAGTAGAGGAGTTACTCTCAGATTTTAGTTGTCACAGTGAGAATGGAACAACCATTCTCAGCTTCAGAGCAGTTGCAGGTACATAGTCCCAGTTCAAGAAAGAACAATTGCAGAAAGAGGAGAGGACATACTCTTAGGCAGTGAGACAGATAGTGCTTTGCAGAAAGCACATAGAGCTAGCACATGACTGTGCAGATTGAGTTGCAGCTGAACAAGTGTACCAGGTTGGTACAAAGTGATGTGAAAATTTGATTTGAAGTTGAAAGGCTCATGTTTGTCGGTTGAAGGAAGCTCTGTACGTGTTGAAGCAAGCTCCTAGAACTTGGTATGGAAGAATTGACAGTTTCTTGACGAGCTTGGGCTTTACCAAGAGTAAAGTTGATTCTAACCTTTACTTCAAGGTTATGAATGATGAGCCAGTTATAATGTTGCTACTATATGTAGTTGATGTATTCTTGACAATATGAAGAAAAACTCATCACAGATTGCAGAAGAAGCTCGCTGCAAAGTTTGATAAAAGACCTAATGCATTATCCCTTAGGTTTTGAAGTTTGGCAGAGCATAGAGAAGATCTTCCTTAACCAAGGGAAGTATACAATTAAAATAATGAAGAGGTTTGACATGTTGAAATGTAAATCCATGTACACACCCATGGAAATGAAGTTGAAGCTCCTGGTAGATACCTCGTCAGAATTGGTTGATGCTACTTTGTACAGATAGATTATTGGTTCATTGATGTATCTGACGAATAACAAACCAGAGATATGTTTTGTTGTGAACACCTTTTGAGTCAATATCTTGCAGGGCCTGTTATCCCCCAGTTTAGGGATAACTAAGGAAATTATGTCTCGAGGCCCACAGGTCCTAGACATGGAGTACCGAGAGCTATATCGACTTGAGCATGGCCCTGGAGGGCCCATATTTTCATTCTTCAGCACCTCCACTTTGTCAGCTGCACCATCCGTCACCTCGACTTGGTCCTGTACCAGAAATGGATCTTGCTCCATGAGGTAATGAGTTCGGGTATCATGGTATGTGTCACTCTGATCCTCAAAACCTTTGAATATGTGCATTCAATTCTTTTTGTTTCTAATGGGTGCTTAGATCTTATACCTATCCACTTGACCATATCTGGGGGGAATAACTGGATGCCCTAGTAAGCTTGTGCCCATAGATTTTGAGTTTCCATTGGGGGGGTTCATGAGAAGCCATCGTCCGCTCCCATCATACTTACCATTTTCCATCTTTCTCCCGCTCATCCATCCCTTTACACTAGTCCGGGCATTGGGTTGGCCAAATATTTAAGGGTTGTAGCTTACCTTGTGGGAAGAAGGGGCTAAAGGCCCTGAGGGTAAAAGTAGTTGGAAAAAGATAAAAGCCAAAGAATGAAACCTCGAGATGCTTAGCCTAGGGATCCCCAAGAAAGTAGTAAAAGGATTCTCAGCAAGAAACAAAGGGACCCATAACAAATAATAAAACAAGACCTAGTTAGAGGATAAGGGGTCTCATCACGAGCTAGCCTATTAGGTCCATGGGCATGTAGCGGTATGACACTACCAACAACTGGTCACCACGCCAGGGTAGTGGCTCTTGGTGGCATAGCCAAGAGAAAGGGGGTTTCATCACGAGCCAGGCTTCTCATTTCCGTGAAATGCTTGTGGGTAACATTGCCACCATTGGTCACACGCCAGGGCAGTGTCCCCTGACTAGCTTCTTAAAAGAAAAAGCAATAAGAATAAAGATAAAAGGCATGAATGGGCTTGGAAACATTTGCATCCATGACAGGTGCAACTCACCCTCTACAGAGGCACCCAAAGGTAAGCCATGCATTTCCCTGCTATCACTGCACCCCTTGCCCAGACATCCCTTACCACCTCATCCACTCACATGGCTTGGATTTGATTTCTCTCGGAAACACCCCACATCCAGTGAGCATTAGCCCAATAGGACACCCTAGCGCTTCCTCCAAACTTGGCTTGTAGATTAGTATACTGTCTTTAAGCACTTGTCCGACGAAAGGTGGTTTTATACACATGTTTAATAAAATTGATGATTAAGATGTGATTGACATTGCTATGATCCCTGTGACTTATGAGCCCATGGAGGGCGTATTTGTTGATGTTTTAGGACCATACCATATGGATAGGTACACATGGGGAGATGTTTAGTTCGGACCTCCATTGGGCTGAAATCCCACCAGATGGATGCTGAGACCCCAACAGGGGGCAGAGACAGATCAGAGGGTTTGCACCGGAGAAGAGGACGTTCCACTAGAGGCAGCTTGGCAGATCCTTACCCAGGGGGGTTGTGCCTTTTCCACCAGGACGTTGGCCTTGGAGGGCCCATGACGTCACCCATGACACCTTTTGACGTTATCCAACGCTATGGAGGTTTTGGGAGGCAGTTATGTGCCAAAGTGGCACGTGTGGCATGTTCCTGAGGCCCAAGAAGGCCAAACGTTTTGCCCCAAGAGGCCAATGTTGCCCTAAAAGGGGCTAACGTCACCCTAAAAGGGCATGGCGTCTTCATCTTTGCTTGATTTAGGGTTTGATTTTGACATTTCATGTAAAAACAATATTATTATGTATTTTTGGCCATGTCGTCCTTTTGTGACCTAAAAATAAAATTAAGGTCATTCCTATTGTATAAATAGAGAGCTAAAACTCTCTTTTTATGATCATCTTTCACTCACACTTGTGTGAGGTCTGAAATTTGCGCCCTTCTAGGGTTTTTGGCTGAAATTTGCTAGTGCGCACTTGTTGAAGGAGGCTTATTTTGGTTATCTTTGGCATTTTTTTCTTGGTGGAAGGTTTATAACTAGGGTTTGGCTTGATGAATACTTGGTAAATGTAAGTGAATTTATGCAATCCTTCCCTTACTTGAATGGTTATAGTGTTTTATTTGCATTTTGTTAATGAAATTGCTGGAATAAACCCTAGGGAATAAGCACATGTTGGTGTCCTTATTTTAATTCCCTACTAGACTATGCCAAGGAGTTGTTTTATCTGTTGAAGACATTGCTAGGGCCTTTCCATTGCAACACCCTATCATTTTCTCTTCACCCTAGCCGTTTTTACTTTGTTATTGAGCTAAAGAAGGAGGAAAACATGCTAAGGCCTAGGGTTGCCTACACCTTAGTAAGTCGTTTTCCCCTAGGGTTTGATGGTTGAAGCCTTGGCTTACCAACACTTCATCCATCAAATTCCTCTTGTCTTTGGCCCTGCTATTATCATCTGGTTCCTTCAATTCTTGCCGCTATCTTTTGACTCCATTTTCCCTATGAATTCACTGATCTAAGACTTCTTGCTTGAGTGCTTTGATCACAACCTACAAACATCCAAAATCTTTGAGCAATTACTAACATCTTCTAAGTTCTAACCCTAGCTTAGATTGACTTGCTAACCCTATTGATGCTATTATCCGTTTGAGTTATAGTCATACTTTGCATCAATTAATGTTTCTTCAAGCAATTGAAAGATTGGCTAATGCATAATAGTCTTTGCTTCTAATGAATGTTGATATTATGACACTGATGATAAATCGCTCTTGTTCATTTTGAAACTTCTTTAAAAGCATTTATTGTGAAGTAATGTATTGTGATTATTGCTACTCTACATCTTTGATTGCTTCATCAATATATTAGTCAATTGATTTATTTGAGAAAGTCTCCAATTATATGAAGTACTAACCAACAAGTGACCTTGCAAATATAGTTTCTTGTTGCTTTGTTCTGGACAGGTAAATTCTAGTTATTATTATCTTTATTGGTTGTTTAGCCGGACTTTCTGATCGGTGGTGAATTGTGAGAGGGGAAATTTTACTTAGCCTTGAACCTTTGCCTTCTCAAAACCCCAGGTCACTGGGGATGTCTCCCCTGGGCCTACCACCCTATATAGAAAGGGACATCCCATTGAGGTGACAGTGATAGGATGGTCTCACGTTACGTCGGTTTGTCTTCATTTACCTTCCCTTTACATCCAAGTACAAACTGTGCAATAACATTTTGACACTGTTGTCGGGGAACACTGAGTCAATTCTCCTCAAGAACGACATTTTTTCGGTAAGCCTTCCCTCAAGAATCCTTATCTTACAAAGCTTACCTGACAACTCCACTAAGGGTGATTCACTTATCTCTTTGGTAATTTCAATAAAATTATCTGGCGACTCCACAATCCACAAGGAGGTACAATAACCCTCCTCAATCCTTTAGAAGAAAGCCTCCCCGAAACTCTCCTGTAGTAAAATCACTCTTCGAAGGAAGTCTTCCTTTGAACACAATGTCTAGCTCAGGAACTCAGACCAACATCCCAAACCAGGTCAATAACCAAAGACAATGGTCATCCAATCTTTTCAAACCACTAGACATGTCAGCTATACCAGGCTACCCTAGGCAGATGCCACCCAAGTATGAGAAGTGGCTGCCTAAGTTCATTGGTACTATGCAATTAGTGCTGAAGAGAATATGTGAAACTTTTGGGTGTTCTTCCAGCTTCACCCCGTTAGTGATGATGCTGAAGATTTAGTCATGAAATTGTTCTCTGCTACCCTTCTTGATGCTTCAAGACGTTGGTACCATAGTCTTCCTGATGGCAACATTAAAACCGTGGATAAATTGGAAGAGGCCTTTCTCAAAAGATGGAGTATCAAAGAAGACCCCAACATGTTGTTGATTAGGCTAAACAACCTTTGGAAACAAGAGAATGAGACCATTAGAGAGTTCCACACTAGGTTCAAAACTTTGTTGCAGAAAATCCCTGTGAGTCATCATTCAATGAATAACTTCCCTATTGGGAGAAAGATCTACAGGAGAAGAGATTCATTTGAAGGAGGAAGCAAATGAAGGCTAATGAAACTTCTCAAAGGACAATCAAATACTTCAAGATACACTATCGAAGTGTTAAAATTATTTTCTTGTCCAAATTTGTGATAATGTACAATATTTGCTACAAAACCATCAATTTATCACAAGTTTTCTAAAGGTCGTATTTAAGATTTGTGAGATGGGTATTAGATATTTTTGAGGGATAGAGTCATTAGATCATCATATACACACTCAACAAAAAATTCCATATACTCACATCACAGTTTAGGAGAAAATGATCATTTTTAAATTTTTGTAGGAAATTGACTTCAAAATTATCTTAAAAACAAAGCTAGGACAATCAAGATTTGAAAGGTAAAATGAATACATATTACAAACACGTTTCTAAGGGATATATACCATGTAATCTAGTTTCCAATCCAACTTGAATCACCTCATTTAGATGTTGGATGCACAAGTTACACCCAAATTAGTAATTGTTGGTCATAAAATATGCATCTTGACTGTTCATTGGCATATTTCACATATCAAATCATATTATTTTTAAAACATGTTTCTATTAGAGATAGATAATTGAATATAGTTTAATATCCAAGTGGAATCACATCGATCCAACGTTTAATGAAAAATTTAAGTTCCAAATAATGACTATTGGTTTAGGTAGAAATTCACAAACAACTCCATCAAGTAGGTTGTTCCTCATCAGGTTTGACACATCATTTAAACTTACTTTGAAAGTTTGTTTCTATTGGAAGTATCCCTATGAATCCAATTCCATCTAGCTTTGGAATCACTTCAATTGGGCCTTGAACAAAGATTTTATCAACAAAACACCGTGGGGTAGACTCATTGGCCAACACTTCTCAACAGGTAAAAACTTTATTTTTTTTCGTTGGATTTGTTTTATTTGCATTGTTTCTAGTTTATTTTTTTGCGTATTTTTTTTTCGGAAGAATAAACATTGATCATCTTTCCTCCATCATATCATGTTTTATTGGAAGCAAATGCTAAGTTTGTGCATGTTACATAATGATTGAGAAAACCAAATCTATGGATAAGTGATTTTCAAAATCAAATTTCGAAGAGCCATGAATGAGGGTGTGACATTTAGATATCCAAGCCAGGCAAGTGCAAAAATATATGATTTTGAATTCATAAAGAAGCAAGTTCTTCATAACTTTCCATGCAAATATTTTAGTTGTTGGCCAACAACACCAATCATACCAAAATTTTTAAGATGGATCGATATCAAGGTGAAGACAAAAGTGTTATCAAAGAAAATTCAAGTCACATTCACCATACTATCACTAAAAATGAAGTCTTCTCAAAGATCCACTATTAATCCTACTTATTCACCATGGTATGCCCATGCCTTCCTCCTAGTTCCAAAATACATGTTGAAGTCAATGCAACTTCTTTATTCTATATGATAAATCTACATCCAAATCTCTTTCATGACCACTACTACCACATGACTTCAAACCTATTTTTCCCTTCACAAATTTTCCATACCATCCTACTCCATCCACCCCTATCCCATGCAATGAAAAAACTCAATTCCCTTACAAAGTTGTGTTACCTCGCCATCAGACCTTAGAGTGCTTGAAAACCAACTTGTTGGTGGGATTTCCTTGGGAATAATAATTTTTGAATGTGAAAACCCTTTGGGCTCAATCAAACAAGACTTGTTTGAAAACTAGCTTGTTGGAGGACAAAATTTATGAATAATGAAAGTGAAATAAAAATTCCAATCAAGTTCCATTGCGCTTTACATCATAGACACAAACTTGTTGCTCCATTAGAAGAATGTTTCAGATCTCAAAAGGTGGTTGCTCCAAAAATCATGTTCCAAGTTTCCATATCTCAAGCTATAAGTACCACATGATCAAGATTCCACATTGCTCTTTTTCTTCAATTCAGTTCGGATCACCATTATGGACCAACTCAACTTTATTGCCTCTCAGGATGTCACGTACTTTTGCAGAACTCATGGACTTCTCAGGTAGATGTAGGTATGTTCTTTTCTAATCTTTAATCAACAATCATTGAATGTTAGAAGAGGTGCACTTGAAAAATTTCCCGTCTCTTATGATTCCTTCTTTCTATTCTCTCATATGTCTTCCCCATTTGTCAAAATTTCCGAGGACGAAACCAACCATTATGGGGGGTAGGGTATTCATACATACCTTTTAAATATCATTTTTCTCATATTCCTATCATGCCTTGACTCCATGAGAATTTCATTATCAAACAACGATGGCAAATATAATTTCTCCCCACACGACTGTTGATTTCCCGTAGCACCCTCATTGGTTTGCATAAGAGCACAACTCTGAATCCAAATCCGGTGGTTGGAGGATGTTTCATATTTATTGGGGATGTTCCAACACTTTCCATATGACAAAGAGGCCAAACACGGGTAATTCAAAATATCATTTTACTAATTTGTTGCTACAAGATTTAATGTTCCATATGGTTATGCTAGTCCAAACGAAGAAATGCCACTTGGAGCATGTTCTACATGAAAAAGACATGCTTTGGCACCTCTTAGATCGCAACAAATTCAAACTGGGTTCTTAGGGGAAAGCGATAAAAGGAAAGTAAAAGACATATTTCAGGGGCTACAAGAATTCCTGTAGCAATCATTTTTCAAATTCATGTAGCCATTTCATTGGTTGGCATACCCGAGCTTCCTCAATTCAAATTCGGCTAGATGGGTTTTGTGCATAGGGTCCACATGATGGTTCAACACCCGTTGAATAGATTGAAAAGTAAACACGGAGTGTGGTATCTCAAAGTCAAAAACATATTTCAGTGGCTACAAGAATTCATGTACCAATCATTTTTCAAATTCCTATAGCCATTTCATTGGTTGGCATACTGACACTTCCTCAAACTAAAATCTGCCACATGGGTTTGTGAAAAAACTCCACAAAATGGCTTTTTTTTTCTATTGAATTGATTTCAAACTAAATAGGGAAGGAACCAACTTAAAACCAAAAATCAAACTTAGAAATTTCAAAACTGTCAAATCTGCTTCAAGGACAATTTTTACACGCAATTTACATGCAACTGAGGCCAAATCAAGAAAAACTAAGACATGAGTTTTGTGCCCACTATAACCATTCAATTAATTACTAGTGCAAAATTATCATAAAATAAACAAGGAGGGATGTGCAGGCCTGTTTTTAAGACATATTTTTTTATTTTTATCATCGTGCACAAGAAAACTAGAAATCGATTTTTTTTACACAGTTGGGCCTTTTATTCATCAAAATTAAACTCTGCAAGTACATTTTGGTAGAAAAGGTAAAAAAACACTTTCTCCCTTTTGAATCACCCAATTTGGCCTGAAAATGAGTCTTGGGCGTGTATTTTTGTGCATGGGCTTGTGAAATGATGAATTGTTTTCCTTGGTTAACATACATTTAGTCTTGGTTGGCTTATGGTTTGTGAAGCTTATACGATCAAGAATAAAGGAATGATGCAGAAATTGAAGTAAGCCATTCCTTATTGCCGTCAAGCTTTATTTAGAGGACAATATTGAGGTTTAAATTTGAAGATAAGGATGAAATTTGATCTCAAAACGGGCAAAGTAATTTTTTCAGACATCATGGAGAATGAAGATGTGGCACAAAGAGAGAAGATATGAAGGTTGAGAAAACATGAAGAAGAAAGAGAAAGACCATGCAACTATAGAATAACTAAACCAAACTAGTGGTTGATCTCATTGTTCTTCCAATGAAGAGGACATTCCATAAATGAATTACAAACCTACAACACATTTACAGAGGAAACACATTGATCCTTCAATCATTATGGTTGCAAGACTATTGAATTGGTAGAAAATATGAATTGAACTCCAATTCTTATGGTTAAAGGGATGCATTTATTGGTTTACTTCATTTGGAAGTTTCAATATATTAGTTGTGATTTTGAAATATGAAACCATTCTTGGGGTTTTAGATTTTTCATGCTATTCTGATAAAAAGGAATTATATGGTTATGATTGATGAATCCCTTCATACATTGAAGGAGAAGAAGTAAAATTTCTTTTCAGATAAAAGAGGAAAATTTCCTTGTACTGTTTAAGTCTGCAATGACAAAGTAATTGTTACCTTTGCAAAAGAGGCTCGAGAAATCCTATGAGAGTTGTGTAGCATATGGGAAGAAGCAAACCTTGGAGAGGATATCTAAAATGCTGGATTGATAATTAGGATGCGTTGAGTACTATTTTGCACAGACATAACCAACATAATTTTTGCTTAGAACTAAAAGAAACTACAATAGAAATTGGGGCAATAGATTTGAAAGATCCATTACATTAATATTTGATTGAATAGAGGGTGATATTTTCTTTTATTGTAGTGGAAAATAGAACAATTGCAAGAGGTAAGTGTTGTCACACAAGAACAAACGCTTACAAAACTTATGGTTGTTACACAAGAACCAATAACAAGAAAACTCAACGACAACTCAAGTGTTTTTAGCTTCCTACCTAGTTTTTCGAAGAAAGAAGACCCACTCACATAGTCACAGAATCAGATGCAGGGTTGTATGAAGACATGCAAAATTTTCAGTTGGGGGCAATGTTGAATCTCATAATTGCTATATTTTCACATCATTTTACCATCTTTTCACAACATTTCCTTTAACTTTTAAATCCTTTTCCGCTTTTCCGTAACCTTGTTTTTACTCCATTTAAATATTTATATGTGGGATTAGGTTCAATATTTTCCAATGCATTTATTTTAGTGTTTTAATTGAATTTATTATTAAATGTTAGAGAAATAACTTTCTTTCACTTATTTTTGAAAGTTGGGTTAGTTTGGTGATGATTTCAGGTACATTTAGAGCTTGTAACAATGCAAATTTTTATCATTTATTTCCAAATTCAAATTTCCTCTTCAACCCTTGAATATTTGATGAGGATTTCAGAGGATCACTCAAGTATCTTGGATGGAGAGAATCATGGAAGATTTGTTATCAAATATTTTAGAGAGATTTGTGGGAATATTTTTAGAGATATTACTTGCTAATTATTAGCAAATGGGTGTAACAACATGAGCGATACATGGATCTAAATTTATTATTGGTTATCTTAGTTTTTGTATAAATAGGAGTGACTTCTCCATTCAAAGGGGAGGACTCTTGGAGCACATGTCCAGACTTGATGGAATAAACTACACTTCATGAGATATTGTGTCCATACAGATTGTAGTTATATGATTATTGTTTGATTATAAGTTGTAGTTTTATAATTCATGTTGATTGCAATTAGATTAGTTTATTTATGTTGTAGATTAGTAGTAGCACTCTATTCTACGAAAGCAAGGGCATGTGACAGGAAAATGTTAAGAACCAAATATCAATATAGCATAGAAAAACCTTAGAATAAGTACTCAACGCCTTGAAAAATAAATAATTTCAGATAATAAGCCTCTTTGAGGGAGCAACCTCCTTTTACCCCACATAAATGTTCACGTACAAGATGATTCCAAATAAAAATGTCTCCTTGGTATATATAGGAGACTAGGAGGTATAGTTACAACTAATGGAATAAAGCCGACATAAATAAAATAACATTACTAATGTAATATGCCCCAATTAACGGGTAATGAGCCAATATTAGGGCTTAACATGCCCCTCTCCTTGAGACAAGTGCTGTCCGCAACGCTTGAGTAACTCTGGATGCTTCTGTATAAAATACTCATCTTCCCAAGTGGAATCTTCAGCCGATAGTTTCCTCCATTTAATGAGATACTCTGAAATGGATCTATTCCTCAATTGACAAATTCTTGTGTCAATGATGGCTTCAGGCTCCAATATGACTTTTCCTTCCTCGTCAACTTCTGGCAATATAGTTTGAACTGGGATCTTGTCGCCTATAACCTTCTTTAAGCATGAAACATGGAAAACTGGGTGTACTCATGAAGATGCATGCAACTCCAATTTGTATGCCATAGTACCAATCTTTTGCAACACCTTATAAGGGCCATAGTACTTTGGTGATAATTTATTATCCTTATTGGCTTGCTTGAGGGACATCTGTTTGTATGGTTGTAGTCTTAAAAACACCCAATCCCCTACTTCAAAACTTATTTAACTACGATGTTGATCTGCTTGTTGTTTCATGCAATTCTGTGCCATGGTCAGGTTGTCCTTTAAGATTTGGAGAACTTGTTGTTGATTCTTGATGTGATCTTCCATTGCTTGAACCTTAGATTTTTCTTTTAGAGAAGAAGTGATGGAAGGAGGGTGGTATCCATAGAGTGCCATAAATGGTGTCATTTTTGTTGCAGTATGAAAGGAAGTGTTATACCA
>ML814022.1:0-12176 GCA_009831015.1 Picea engelmannii | reverse complement strand
AATTCATGTTAAGAATAAAAAGGTTACAAAAAATTGGAATTCAAAGGTGGATGTTTTAGGAGTTGGATATTTTGTAATACTCAAGTTACATCTCACCACTAAGATGCTCTTTCCCATTTTATCACAGAACAAGAGTTAGAGAATACCAGATTGAAAAAATAGGATAAACAAATTGGAGGATGCTTCAAGTCCAATACCATTGTTTGCAAAACCATTGTCTATTATGATTCTAGAAACAATTATACAAGGAACACTAGGTACATCCTCTAGAGTAAGAAAGGATACCAAATTTTTAAGTGTTATTAGGAACTATGTTGTAGAGAACATAAACAAGCGACTCAATACAACTTTGCAAGCATGGGAAGTAGCAACCAACCTAAGGAATTTGTCTCAAATAACTTCTTCTCTTATCGATTTCCTTTGACAACATTTGGATAATGATGAGTATTTTTACAAAAATGATCTGAGTACATTCGTAACCCAAGTATTAGACATGAATGAATTTGCTAGGAAGCAAGGATCTACCATAAAAAAATAGACTCAAACAAATAAAAGTTGGTTGGTTAGCAAGAATAGAGGTCTTGCATGAGTTAATTGCAAGTTGTAAAAAGATTGAGGACAAAATAAGTGATTCATTTTTTAAATTAATTGAAATATTTAAGGAACTTGAGGGCCCACCATTAATTAGAGAGTCAACATTGTTAACCAAGGAGCAATTATAATTTGAGTTAAACATACTCAAGATTTCATGGGGTAGTGAGTTTGACAATCTCACTAGTTTCCCAAAAGAAGAAATAAAACGATGGCTAGTTAACTTTGTTAATGATAATAAAGATTGTCTAACATCAATGCAAGAGTTATGCTCTGAATGCAAAGCAATAGAAGATGATATATTTTTTCTATGGGTAAAGTAGAACATAACAATTCCACCATTAAAAGAATATATACAAAAATGGATTAAGAGTTCATTGAACGAAATAACTAATCCTCAATAACCACCAAGATGGAGTTGCACCATAAAGGGTCAAGTTCCAAACATTTATGAATCTCTTTGAAAGGATCATGAGAGGGAATCCATCCATCAGATTCCATTTTCATTTGTTTTAGTACCCCTATTTTGAAGCATTTTCCTTTATTTCATCTCAAAATGTGATCATCCAACTTTATGTGTTTATTGTTTACCTGTAAAGTTGATTCTTAATTATTTTTCTCTCTTCTTTCAAGTAACCTTTGCTACTATATGGTCCATGGGAGCCTCATCCTAATCCACTAGGAGCGATGCATTTATCATTTAAGTATCACATATATTCCTTCAAATATATTAAGTTCCTTGAGATATATTTTAAGGAAAAATATATTCTTTTATCATTAGGTTGTTATCTCCTCAAATAAATTGGTCAAAATTATTTGAGGAGGAGATAGAGAGTCATTAGAAAAAACTCTACTAAATTTTTTAGGGCTCATTTTAATAAGTTCCAGCTTGTAATTAAAGTTTGAAAAGCATTTGATTTGTTCTTTCCTTTAAAAAAATCAAAACTCAGGTTTCGGTAGCTAATGAATTTCTCAAAAGGGATTCTAAGCTACCGAAATCCTAGCTTTCGGCAGCTAAAATGCGAAACTCGGGGCTATTTTAGCTATCGAAAGCACACAAATTCTGCGTTTTTACTGGGTTGAGTCATCATTTTAAAATGATGATTCTGAGCGACTGGAGAATCATTTTGAGAAACTGGAGGAGGTTTTTGTTCCTAACACGTCAGAGAACAATAACCTCTCTCATTTTTCCTACAGGTGTCACATTTTGGGAGAATCAAATCCATCTCCGATCCTTAATTTTCGGATCTGAGATTTCCCTGTTTGACACATGTTTTTGAAATGAGGATCCCGGGAAAATGAAAACGAATCTCAAATAACTGAGAGAGGTTTTTTTCTCAAAACAAACCTATATACAAAAACCTTTCTCAGTTTTAAAAAATATTTTTTTATTAGAGATATATGGGTGAATATTTAAGCGATATATTTCCAGAAAATTTCTGCACAGAACAGGGTAGAAAACTATTATTTTTGCCCAGATCGCGTTTTCTCGATTCCAGGATGCATGGGAACAATTCTAAATGAAGGATAATAATTATCAGAAGCCAGATCAACTTCCTATTCAAGCTTTGAAGACATATGGCGAAAGAATGAAACCAAATGGCATCTCTATTCTTGACATAAATCGCCCAGCTGCCAAACAAAGATCTTGAGTTTCATGATCTTCACCCGCAGACTGTCAAATTCGAATTATGATGATAAGATTATATCTTACTTGATTAGATCTAATTTGATTTTGCTCAATTATAGTTATTTCAGATCCATTTTTATAGGATATTGAAACTTTGATGTAAAGGCTATAAAGCCAAGAGCTTTCAAAGGATTGAGGGAGGGGGAAATTCAGTCCTTGAGGCTCAAGGTTCGACTTTGAGTACTGCACTTATTGTATATTGTGAAAAGACTTTTTCTATAATATATTCAGCTAGCGAGCTTCTTTCATTGATATTGTCAGATGTCCTTTTCCTTTTCAGCTTTATGCTTATGAGTTGAACTATGTTCTTTATCTACATTTACATAGTCCATAGGTGACTGTCATCTCACCATTTGATTAGTGAACAAAAGATCATAAGTAACCTTACTAGTTTCTTGACCCATCATATGTATTGTTTTATGTATGTATGTTCTGGTTAATTGATTAGTTTCTCATCTATTTGATACACTCCTATCTGATAATATCTCTTGAAGGTCTTGCACTGTTGAATAAGATTAGACAATCTTGTGAGACAATCCATTAAGATAGTTATTCATCTTGATCCAACCTCACACCCATTGTTGAGAAAATAGTTACAAAAAGGTTAAGTTACCAGGCATCTATGAGATACAGCCTAGGAGAGTTTCCTGGAGTGATAACATAGGTATCACATATATTCGGTAATGAAGCATCTTCTGGAATTTGCAAATCAATTCAAATGGACAATGAAACATTACCATTTACAGAGGGACGTTGGCTGGAAAAAGAAGAATATTCGGATAAAGAAGAACATCATCAAGAAAACATTGTTCAAACCAGGGCACAACTGAATAAGTTCAAGGGAAAAAATCCAAACCCTTTGCAAATGGATAAAGTCAATGTATTTAAAAATAATCCAACTGGTCCATCTACATCCAAAATTATTCCTCATACGAATCCCAGAAATGCAACTTATGTTCCTTAGAAAAATAGTAAAGCAGAAAACTCAACAAGAATGGTCTACAATGTTGTTGATGATTTATCCAAGTTGTAGATCATGCTTCCATTCTTGGAAGTGGTCAAAATACCACAACAAAAAGATAGTTTTCTCAAGGTGCTAGTGAATGAAGACAAACCTGATACAAGAGTAGAAGCAACTATCATGAATAATCAACAATAAAGTCTTGTTCCATTTGCAAGAACACGAGGTAAAATTCCTCCTTTCTTTATATCTTTGGAAACACTTGAGTTGATATTGCATAATTTCATGGTGGATAGTGGGGATACAAATAATATCACGCCACTTTCAATAATGGAGGTTGTTGGTTTAGAGTTCACTAAGTAATATGAGGCTGGTGAAAGTATATATGAAATCAATTCAAGAAAAGTACCAATGTACAAAGAAATTTAGGATTTTTGAGCGTGGATAAGTTTTGCACCACATATTAAGATAGTGTTTACCATAATAGTTGTCGATTTACCACCAACATATGGTGTTGTGATAGGAAGAGAATGGTGTTTCCCTTTGGGAGGTTATATAATGAATGGTGGAAGTTGTATGATGCTCCCAGATAAAGAGGGTGGTCTTACCAAAGTACTTCATGAACAAAGGAGCCATGTTTCCTTTAATAAGAAATAAATAGAGGCAAAAAAGAATTACATTGATGCTGGTCTTGGAAATTATTCCATTTTGAGTGAAGAACATATAGGGGTTGAAAGGAATGGCAATCCTCCATTCCAAGGATTTTGGAAAATTTTCTTTGATGGTGCCTCTTAGAAATTCAAAGCTGGAGAAAGGGTGGTGTTTAAAATCCCTCAAGCATGATTATATCCTCATGCATTTCAATTGTAGTTTGAATGTACAAAAAATGAAACAAAGTATGAAGCATTGATACAAGGATTGGCAGTTGCTCACTAGTTGGCAATTGTTAACCTTGTAGTGATGGGAGATTTAGAGCTAGTAGTCAATCATGTCCAAAAAATGTATAATAAAAATAAGGAAAGATTGAAGGCATATGGAGGGAGAGTCTAGGACCTTATTCAAACTTTCAATACTTTTAACATAATATTTATACCAAGAGAAAGGAACCAAAAAGATGATTCACTTGCAATCTTAGCTTCACCGTTCAACCTTGATGCATTCTTGGTCCATGATTCGGGTTAAGATGATTTTCTGTATTTTAGTACCATAAAATAAGGACTTTTTACAATTTTTAAAAAATGAAGAACACATTACTAAATTCCTTATGGAAGCACACATAATGGACCAAAAGGCTCATGTCTTAGAAAAATATGGATTTTATGACGAGTCAAATTATATAAATCATTTAAAAAGTCTAGTCCTCCTAGAGTCCCTTTTTACTGGAGATGATCAAGTATGCAAGGATAAACCAAGCGAAGAACCTTCACTTAGGAAGGTCCAAGATACATAGAAGTTAATATTGGAACCCAAGAAAGGCCAGAGTTCTTAAATTTGGGTATCTCTTGTACAAGGGATGAAGTTGAGCAATACATCAAGATTTTCAATGAGTTTCAAGATAAATTTGCATGGATGTATGATGATCTTAAAGAATATGACAAATACATCATTTAGCATGTCAATCACTAAAGGAAGGCACCAAGCCTATTAGACAAAATCCAAGGGTGATTAAATATAAATTAAAGCCTTTGGTAAAATTAGAACTTGAAAAGATTGAAAATGATAGGATTATTCTTTTACTTAGACATTCAGAATGGATTTCGAACGCAATGGCGGTTAGAAATAAAAATAAAGAGATTTTCTTGTATATTGACTTTAGGGATCTTAACCGAATATCCCTCAAGGATAATTATCATTTTCCAAACATAGATATGTTATTAGAACAATGAGATTTGTCACAATCCCTCCTCTCTTTATATAGGAGTCCAATGAGTGGGTTTAGGAACCCTTCTAAGCTCAACAATTAATTAGAATACTTTATTCCTCTTTGTGGGTGTGAAACCCCAACACAAGCCCACAAAGCCCATCAACTTGCCCATGAGGCCCTAGCCTCATTCCAAGGCCTATTTCACTGAAATGAAAGGCTAATCTGGTGCCAACAAAAAATCCCACATGCCTAACACCTCGGCTTCTTGCGGGAATACAAAAGCTTCAACATTGTCTTGCATCTTTTGACTATGTGTAGACTCCATCTTGACTAGTTTTATGAGACAATGTTGTCTCTTCTTCTTTTATGACAATTTCTAGTGGCTGCCTATCTTCATAACCTACAAGAACACACAATTCATTAGTTTTAAAACCATGAGACCTTTGGGTTTCATTTGCTGCTTCTGGCATCATCTCCTTATGCTGATATGAACTTCCCAAACATTTCATGAGACTCTCAACATGTCTCTCATCAACATCTTCATCCTTTATCAGGATTGATCCTTGCTTTGGTTCACAAATGTGAACTTTGTCTTCATCTTCCAAAGACCTTCGTCCATACTCAACTTCACTGAATCTTCCCTCTATCTTCAACTGAACTTCCAACATGTGTCTCAGCTTCTTTGCAATAAATTTCTTGATAGGTCACTTTACCCAATGCTTCCAAATCTGTCCACTTCTCTGGTCTTCTGCATTTTCTTGTAGCGATTCTTTCAACACACACAATCTTTCCTTTAATTGAGCTATCTCAATGCCAATTTCTTTGACACTCATCTTACTATGGATTCTTCCTGAACCCTTAATATGACTATTCATAGTCATTTTTATCTCTTCCTTTGTGAGCTTATCCATGTCCAACTATGAATTTCACTAAGCCTCTGTAGTAACAAGTATGTTTCACCTTGCTACAATACCTCACCAAGCTTCTGCTAAAACTAACCTTTTGGTATCCTTCTAGTTATGTCAATTAGAACCTCTCGAGCTTCATTTTCTCCTCTAGGATTTTGTACTTCATTTACATTCTCCTGAATCCAACCTCATGTGGATATCATTAATGGTCTCTGCCACAACCTTTCTTTACTTTACCTCTATCACAACTCTTCTAGCTATAAGCCATTGTCACAGTGTCTTCTCTGTTGCTACATGCAAATATATATGTGTGTGTTCTAGAATTAAAACTTGGATAACATTCAACCTTACCTTCAAACTCCATTGTATCTATACTCAACAATTTTTCTCAGCTCTGTTCAACTTCTCTTGTCGAAACTATCTTCTATAGTTCTTCACAAATTCACTTGCTAGAACTGATCTTGTTTGCATATCCTCTATTGAAAATATTCTCAAGGGTCTGGGCGTGTGTTTATCTTCATCTTATAAATTCCTCTCAACTGCTGAGTATCTCGGGATTTAGTTTCTTCTTCCCAAAGAGCATTACTGTGCTTTGATACCAAAAATGATGGCACCTGGGTCAATTTTAAACCCCTCTTATCCATTTTTATAAACCTCTTCACTTAACCACTTGAATTCCCATAATTTAACTCCACTGTTAACCGACCACCAGAATCATTGTTCCACCGGAACCACCGAGGATTGATACCTGTCACCACCACTGGCTCACTTAATTGGTCACCGGAACCACTGGATCACCGGTCCACCATGAACTAAGAAATTTAACTCTGCACCTTTTAAAGCACCCATATCAACTTTAAACTCATCTTAAGCATTTTTCAAATCCTCTTCTCTAAATAAAATTAATTCTTCATTCTTTAAAACTGTTGTTAACTGGCCACTGGAACCACCGGGGATTAATACCTGTCACCATGATTGGCTCGCTTAACCGGTCACTGGGATCATTGTATCACCGGATCACTGGTCCACCGGGCACTAGGAGCTTTAACTCTGCACCTTTAAATATTACTCCAGTCCATTTTAATCGAGCATCGGGCACCGAGAATCTTCCTTCATAAATCCTTGTGTAACTGTGAATCTGATTTGGTTTAACCGACCATCCGACATTAGGAATAATCAAGTCACCGAGAACTAAGCAATTGGTGTTTTCAAGGGATTAGGGCCGGTTCAATTACCAAGTGTTGTTTTTAGTCGTTGATCTCTTCGATGATCAACGATCAGATTTCTGCCACATCACCATATCCACGATTCTGCTGTGGCTTCAGATCACGACAAAGTTCATAGGAACTTCATTCATGATTCTTGTTCTCGTTTTAAAGAGACTAACTCGTTAGACATTTCTTTACATTGTGACTTCGCCACTTCAGTGTAGTTCTCATACATGGGCTTACTCTTACATACACATGCAACCCAAATTCACTAGGGCTTGACTGTATTACATAGTCGCCTCATCCTTACGCTGATTTTGTTCACAAATTTGAAACACTAATCTATAGAGTATAAATGCATTAACACATAGAGATTAAACACATGATACCAAAGGAATGCAAACACATTGATTTCATTACAAAACTCTGTATGAGGATTCTATAAACTTAGAAATACCTCTCTATCTTTTTTTTTGTGACTGGAGGAATAAAAAACTAGCCAGGCATGTATTCTCATGACATGTGGTTATGTCATCTCACTGCTACCACTATAAACTCCAGGGGTTCCCATGCCGCCTCACATGCGACATGCAAGGTAAGTCGAGGTTTCGAATCAATGACTTCACATAAAGGAAATTCTTAATAGTACACTCCATCACTGACTTCCCTACACCATGGGGGAAAATACCTCTCCATCTTTCACCTAGCCCGATTTCACAATTTGGGCGTTTCTATGGCCCTAGCCACCCTGTTCTATTCATGCCCACATTCCCACATAAATACAAAGGAATTCGATGCTTCTAGATTATATCAAATCTTGTAACTACTCTGGTGACTAATTACTAAAGATAACATTTGACTCTCTTGACTATCCACATATGGACTGAATATACCCACTAAATGATGGTTTACATACATACGCGGATCTTATCCTCTTACAACAATTTTTTCTTCTAGAGGCTTGAACTACAAGATGGTTTTGAGAGAGATGCTCCTGCATCAATTTCAATTATCATAATCATTAAAATGAGGCTCATCGTCATCAATAGGGAAACTGTGTTACTCTAACTCATTCTTAGTTTATTTTCATGAATAAAATTTAGAAGGTTAGTTGACAAACTTGATACCATGATGTACTTGTTTCCTTTCCCTCCTCAATCAACAACCAAGGTCATAAAACCCACTGCCATTTGGTAGCATACTAGTCATTGTCCCATTAAGGTTCTATGCCATAATTCTCCAACCATTGAAATTTTCATTCGATAGAACTAAGAACCATTTCATAGCATGTTGTGTCATAATACTTCCAAACTTTTGATAACATGTTATTCGACATCTCATTAAACAATCTCTTGATAACATGATGTTTGATAGCATCAAAACACATTCGACAAAATGCAAAATAATGATATCTCAACGTGGTCTAAAAATTTACACATATGCCAAAGGACTCTTCATATCTCATCATAATCCATCACCTTACCTTGATATCATTACTATTTTTCCTAGCCATTAACCTGCATAATTCAAAGATATACGATGTCTTCAAGCTGATTGATTTCATGGTTATTGATTGACCGAAAGGTTAATAATTGTAAACATTCCCCACCAACCTACCATTGAGTCATAGTCCCTCTACAGTGAACTCATCACAATGAATAGTCAATAAAAAATGGGAGGATCGATGAATCAAACATAGCATGAGGGGATTGACATCTTAAAATCCAATCTAGAGGTTATGGAGATATTTTCCCAAGATGTATGGATTTGGTTATTTGAAAATTTTCAGGGCTAAGATGAAAAGACTGCATTAGAATTCACCTAGACCTTCAATGGAACTAAGCCTCTAGTTTGAAAACTCACAATCATTGTTATAAGGGATTTCATTAGCATGGAGACATGATTACCACAACAAGGGGAAAGGTGGAATAAAAAATTCAAAATTCCAAGTGAAAGTTGGGCTCAATTTTTTGAGAAACCTTCTCCACTGCTCGACCTCAGATGAGGGATTCAAAGGGATGCGTTGCTACCACTTTGGAGAGAGGTCATTGTCTTCGTGAAAAAAATTATCATCCGCAAAGGCAGGGTTAGTATGGTCTATCACTATCATGTTAGGATTTTGATGCACTTAAAGGAGGGAAAGTTATTAAACATGCCCTTTTATTTACATAAGAGCCTGCCGAAGATGGATGTAACTATGAGGAAGCAATGAAACCTTGATTTAGGGTTATACCACTAGGTCCTGATAAAGATTTTGATTTTAGAAGAATTGGACCAACTCAACATTTTGTGGGAATCATTTTCCAGAGGAATTAAAACCAAGCCACAAGCTAGGGTTTCAACACCAAAATTCCAAGTAGCTTGGAAGCAGTCACAAGCTTCTGTTTCAACTTTGATTTCAGAGCACCTTTATAGCATGAGGGAATCAAAACACATAAGTTTGCCATGAGGGAATAGGGCTGTAATCCCATAATCAAGGAATGCTATAGAATCAATGCCATCCTAGGCTGGCGATACAGGGGATGATGAAGATCAAGAAGAGATATCCTCTGACCAACAATCAAACAATGAGGAGCATCCTCAAAGCATGGATGAAGGGTATGAACAAACCCTAGGGAAAACAAAGAAATAATTTGAAGAAGGGTTTGAAGGGTCTGTGCTCCAAGAACCCCTCTCACCACAAGACAGACCAACACGGATAACTCTCTCACAAGAATAAATGTCTCCTATTCCATAGGATAAGTATGAAGACTCTATGGCTAGAGGATCCCATCATTTGAGCTTATATCCAAGGCCAGAAGAAATAGGACCAAGCAAAACAAGGAAAGCTAAAAAGAAAAAAAGGTAAGTTTTTTGGCCCAAAACCATTTCAATTTTGTAGCCCGAGTTATCAAGCTTTGCATAGGCAGAATTAGAGTTTAATGCTACAAAAGTAAAAACTTAAATCTAAGCTTAATAAAAACAAACCCAAACTCATCAATTTGGAGACCTTGTTATAGGCCATTGACTGAGCAGAGGACCCAGAGCTCAGGGAACATAATTACTAAGAAGACTGTGTGAAGGAATCCTAGAAGGCCATTAGCGTCATCCTTGATGAAATTATAACCAATACTTATGATTTCATTTAGTTAAAACTTTATTTTCCACAATGGAGAACTAAAGATGAACTATTTGATTAGGAGTTATCAATAGTGAAAGTCATTGTCAATTCATTGAGAATTTAAAACAAATATTCAACATGTATCTCACTTAGGAGGAAAAATGGAAAGCTAAGATCAAAAGGTATAAAGATCGGCTGGCACAAGAATTGGCCTTAAAGAAAAATGCATGTGAATTGGCTTTCAAAGTGATATCTTGTAGAACCCCTTCCAAGGCTTACCCTATATTTTTACATGAACGGTGGAATTTAGTCAGGTTAAAGCAGTTGATAGAAGGGCAACCACATGAGGTGGAACACCCCTAGGATTCCTTGAATATGTTCTTCTCAGTTGACTCAGAAGATTAGAATTTATTGTGTGAATTATAACAATTCAACTTCTTGCTACAAGGCAACACCTTTTGGAATCTCAACCCATATGTTGGGGATGTTGAATTATGATCTTCCACATTCTATATCCTTAATCTCATTTCATGGAACAAAGCTACATACTTTTATGCACAGACTAAATTAGAAGTAAGGTTGATGATCCAATATGAATACCCATTACCAGGTGTAATGATAGATGATTATCAAAGGATAATGCAGGACCCAAGAGACTCTGTAACCATTAGACATCACCAAAGGTTTGTAGTAACATAGTATCAAGAAGTAGCAAGATCTCATTCTCTAGAATCTCTCTTGGTTTCTTATGACATATGGAAAATATACTGAATTATTTAAAGAGCAGGAACCCAATGGGATACCCCTTCCTTATGTTATGCCCCAATAGAGCCACATTTTATACCAATTATTTGATGAGATATGGACCAAGGTGGATAGGATTACAATTTGATTTTCCTATTATATGGTTCCCAACTTGGTTATACAAGAAACCAATTAAATGGGATGAAAAAATGAAAGGACAAAGTGGCTACATATGGACAAAACTTTGAGCTACTATAATTCTAGAAAAATTGGGCACCCAACCTTTGATCAAGGAGAACTTCATGTAAGAGTTCCAGATCTAGAATAGTTGGGGTTGCATAAGGAACATGTAACCATGCCAACTAAGGGGAGATGATGAACCCTTGTTTTAACATCTTTTTACTCATGAAATGTTCCCTTTTATACCCCTATAATATCCATTCTTCCTTCCTTTTACCATAAATAAAAGTCATTCCCATACTATTATGATAGTCTCGCTCAAGGTAAATATAGATTTCAATTTCTCTCTTTTATTTTTTCATGGATAAAATTAGGATGCGTAAAGAGATTATTTGTGTTGCAATATATTATGGTGCATTAAATGGTTGTGATAACTTGACCTATGAAGCGTGACCAATTTCCAGGTCATTACGAGGGTTAACCATCAAGAATATTCTCAAGACAGGGTCTCGAGGGTTTTGAAAAACATCTACGAGGGTTTTTGCATTGGAGCGCTCATACTCGTTGCTACAAATACCAAATAGGACATCAACCCAAACAAATTGATAAATTGCATAACTACTCTAGATTCCTTCGAGAAAATAGAAGAGTGAAGATCCACGTGCCCAACAACTTGCAACATGAATTCTCCCATATGCGCATTAACAAACAAAGAATATTCAATACCTTGGTTGATTGAAGCAAAGCCAAATGGTGTGGTTATTGGAATGACTGGTTGGCATGATCTAATCTGTTATCACTCCAAGAAACTCCTTAGGGTTGTAGGCTAAGGATGCTTGGTAACTTAAGAAATCATGAATAATGAAAGTGTGGATCAATGGGATAACTGAGAATAGCTAATGGGAAGACAACTCACAATGCAATCGAATG
>ML814021.1:43376-72155 GCA_009831015.1 Picea engelmannii | reverse complement strand
TTTCGAATTGCTACAATTTGCATTCTATGAATATTCTCTTATGCTCAATGTATATATACAGAACACTTACATGCTATGTGTGAATTTGTTGTGCTAGACAAAGGATACAAAGCAATACCTGTAATGACTTCAAGTTGTATTATTGATGATATAATTGTCTGCTAAATGTCAAACAAATTGTTAGAGGTTTCAGTGAAGGCTCTGGAATTTCTGTTGCTCAGCTATCTCATTGGTATATAGGATCTTGTATTGGATGGAACTTGTTTTGACATACCCAAGAAAGTACAGTATTATTTTGATCCTTTCTAAAAACAGGGACTTACTCTCTAGTATATTTTTGCAGTCTTATTACGCATGATTGCACTTGAGCTTTTGGACTTTAGCTCAACAATTACGAGTTCGTGTGATAACACACCTGAGATATATCCTAGTGATCCTAAACCTCATTAGACAAGACCCCCTTTACCATTGGAATTTAGTCCTCCTCCTCAACCAACCTTGCCTCAAACCGATGATATATATTTAAATATTGATATGGATAGTATCTTAGCAAAGGTTAATGTACATGTTCCTCTCAGTATTGATATTGTATTTTTTTTTAAATACCTACAACACAGTTGCTATTGAGACGTCTTGGAGTGTCACTCCCATAGAAACCACGTCGGAGATGATACCTCTTAACATCTCTCTCTTTCCACATCCAAGACATCTCTCTTTCCACCTCCAAGACGTCGCTCTTGCCACCTCCAAGATGTCACTCTTTCCACCTCCAAGAGTGTCTCTCCCATAGAAACTACGCCAGAGCTGATAACTCTTAACGTCTCTCTTTCCACCTCCAAGACGTAGCTCTTGCCACCTCCAGGACGTCGCTCTTCCCACATCCAAGACGTCTCTCTTTCCATGTCTAGGATGTCTCTCTTTCCACCTCCAAGACATCTCTCTTGCCACGCCCAAGACGTCTCTCTTGCGATGTCCAATACGTCTCTCTTGCCACATCCAGGATGTCGGTCTTGCCACCTCCAAGATGTCAGTCTTGCGAAGAAATCTATGTCGTCGGAAAAGAGACATCACGTGAAACGACGTTTGAGGGGGTCTGATGTTTGTCATTCTCCCGACAATATAAAGTGGCAATTGCGTCGAACGCGTCGTCGGAATTTGACCCAAATGTACTAGTGGAGTAGTTAGATATGAGAAGTAGATGGTAATTAACTGGAAAAACCCATGAACTCTGCCTAAAAAGGCACATTATGCACATATGTTATTTTTTGGGTGCAAAATGAGTGTATGAGCGAGTTGCCGAAGGGAAAGATGCATATACAAATTTGCATACACTCTATGTCAGACCAAAAGTAGTGTATGACTAGTCAAAGAGTGTTTTTTAAAGATTTTGAGGAGAAATTTTGCTCTGCAAATGGGAGATGGATTTGGGATGATGGCCAACAAGTGCATCTATGCACATGATGTGGAAAAAGATGCTATAATAGTTTGGATGACATAATTTTGACGTTGAAGTCAAGAGCTACCATTATTCATGTGTTTCACCATGTTGAGCCTTTTGAGCTTTGGTGGACATGGGGGCAAAGGAAAAAACAAAGTGTATTCTCAAGCCCTACACATGATACAAAATAAGAAGAGTTATGAACCCAACACTATTAAGAACTGGAGAGAGGCAATTTCTAGCATTGCAAAAATAAGGGGTTTGGAACTTGAGGCATGCAATGGGGGATAAATCTAACTCCTTTTCTTTGATTGGAGTTTATGTTCTATAGAAAGATAAACTTATTATGCCTTAAGTCATGTGGATCACTAAGATCTAATTTTTTAAATCAAGTTTTTGTGTAAGCACACACTAGGCATAGATCAACAAAAAAGGTATCGAGCTATTCTTCTGCTTGAAGGTTTTGTTATCGATTTTGACGTGATTTTTTGAGCTCTATTACAAATATTAATACTCTATTTGTCACTAACTATCACTGTAACAATTCTATATCTAACATGAAAATATTGCATGAGGAACGACATGTTGATGTTTATCCACAATTGAATACTTTGATTCTAAATCCCAGAGCCCATATATATTCTTACAGTTCAAAGAGAGATTGCAAGTCATTGATGTTGGATGGAATTGTACCATTTATAGAGTTTCTTCCAATCATCCTGTTGACACAGAAAAAATTCCTTTTATCAAAAGAATGGGTTACCCCCCAATAAGAAGTCCCAATCAGATCTCTCATCGTTTGGAATATGGAACCCATTCGGATTCTAGCTCGACATCCATTTCTAGTTTTGGGTTTACTGGTTATGGCTTGGTCTACCGATGATTTATAAGATAAAGAATGAAATGCAACTAATTTAAGATTCACACATCTAGACGAAACTATAGTAACCAGAAAGAAAACATAGAACCAACCATGCTCCTGTCAATGGCTTGGGAAATAGTTCACACAGATCAGAGACAAAAATATGAATAAATAACTGCAAACACAAAATAGTCTAGCACTATAAAATCATTTACATTCCTATGTCCACGAATTTAGACAAATACTCCCTAAAGAACCAAAAGAAATATGCAGGAAACATACATGAGAATAGTCTACAATACAAAGTACATTCTTACACAACCCAAGTGCTGACCAAAACATATTAGAATAGTCTACACATGTGCAACAAAAGCATCAACGTTCTCCAAAAAATAGCTTGGCCAAACATGCTTATCCTCATTAAAAGTTTCATTAATAGTACATGAAAGTTGAAAGAGCCAAAATCCCTTTACTCAGATACAATCCCCCTATTTATTGAAATTCAACTTGACTCTTGGCCTTTTTCCTTCCCCCCATGACCTTTCATTTACAAAATTTTGTCCTATCCTCTTTGGAATTATGAGGGAATAAGGACAATGGAAATGTTTATAATTTAATGTAATGCAGTTACATTTTGAATTTGTATTTTAGTGCCGGTGGGCCATCATATATTTTGGTCATAGTGCACCTCACCCACCGCAATGACTGGTATTTACATTAGGAAACTCTTCTCCCTCCAAGTTTGATATTAAACCATCATGGGATTCAAAATTATTCTTCGGTCATTTGAGTTTGATTCCCTTTTGCTTCTCCCTAGTTGCTGTGACAATTGTCGTTGTTGTTGTTTCTCTATCATCCTGGGTGGTAGATTGCATTTGAGAGGGTATTGTTGCATACCGATAAATTTCCTTGATGTGTAGAAGTTTTTACTTTCATGGTTTTATTCCATCACCCATTGCCTATCCAAATTTCTCAATATGACCTTCCTTTATCATTGGGACCCTGAGTTTGGTTCCTAGTTCCTCTGCTCTTGGTTGAAGTGTTGTGTTCTTCGAGGCTATTGATAATGTGGCATAGATTAATTATGAAAGTAATATATCAAATCATATGAATTTAAAGTTGTATATATCATAAATACCTTTCCATAAGGAATGCGCAAAACAAGTATCAAAGTCAAACCTTATGGCTAAAATACGAAAGGAAGTTTTGCAGGGTCCTATCCCAGTGTTAGCACTAGAAGAAAGATTGAGCTCCCTTGTATCGACACTAGAAGAAATATCAGCTCTGGTGTATTGGCGCTAAAACAAATATCAAGCTCCAGTATGTTGGTGAAGATGAGGCGATTCTGCTGAAACTAGGTGTATTAGTGAGGAACAAGTGATCTCCTTCATTGGTGAGTAAACGATTGAGGCAAGTATTAAAGTGTCGGAGAAGCTCCAGTTGCGTCATGTTGTATGAAATCACAAGTGATATTTGTTGTATTGGAGCTAAGTTCATGTTATCATATCATCGACATACTATGTGCGAAATCAAAGTTCAAACTCTGTTACAAATGATAGTGTGTCAGTTAGACAACTAGATCAAGTGGTGGCACATGGTTTCATCTAGTTTTTGGAAGAGAGTGTGAAACTTTTAATGTTTAAAAGGTTTCAAGGAGGATTTTATATTAAAAATAATTAGTGTCTAGCCATGGAGTGTTTTTTAAGCTCATGAGAGGATTTGGTAGGAGGATACAAAGTTACACTTTTCACTGAGTCTCTATGAGAAATAAGTACGTTCCTGATCCTAAAACCAATAAATGCATTTGTGGTGGCTAGCCATGGACTTCCTAAGATCAAGGGATGGACCCCTAAATAGGTTTTTAGATGCAATACCATAAATTCAACAAGATACTCCCATGATTCTAAGGAAACAATCACATCATCCATACACCCTCAGGCTTGATCTTTGATCGGTCTGCTAACTCTAAAACAATGAGTGTAGGAAATAGGTTAAGTAACTGTAATTGCTCCATGGTTTGCAGAGTCATGATATTGATGGTGACCCCTAAGTCAGTAATTTTTTTTGGTACGAGAATATCATTGATGCATACTGAAACAATAGGTTTTCCAGGATATTGATACTTTTCCACAAAAAAATGTCCTGACATGAGATATGTTGATCTCCCCACAAATTGGATTTTTGTTGGTCCTATCTACTTTCTTTCAGGTTTCTTTACATAAATTTACCTAATGGTTTTGACATAAATAGGTATATATTTAGTTGGTTGTAATATGATGGGTTGTAATATTCTTTACAGAGAAAGTCTAGTCGAGGTAGATTGACTGACGGTCGAAGGTTGAGGTGGATCGACAACATTCAAGGTCGAGGTGGATCAACAACAAGTCAAAGGTTGAGGGAGTCGACCGGGAAAATTTGAAGTCGAAGATATCGAAGGAAATTCAACCGACAAGAGGTTGAAGTGTAGGTGTGAGATGATAGACTAGAAATCAAATGAAGGACGACTGGTAACCCAACTTGGAGTCGACAGTAATAGAATTGCGAGATTTGTGGGATTTGTAGCCAATGATATGCATGGATCTGTAACCGTTTTTGGGTGCCAATCTTTAGGGTTTTTTCTGTTGTAAAGCCTATAAATAGGCTTGTTGTAAGGCCAAAAAGGCTAATGTTGTAATGCACTAATGCAAGTTAATGAATGTATAATCATAGGTTGTTGGTCATGCATATGTAAGCCATATTGGCTATAGGGTTATTCTTGCACAGGCAAGAAGGTATGATGTCGATTGTGTCTTAGGTGTGGACCAAGGCTAGACATGTAACCTTTTATTTTGAATGAACAAGACAACAAGAGAGAAGAACACTCAAAGGAATGATGGTTTTCTCGGTTAAGGGTTTCCAGGGTAAAATATCGGTGTACTGTGTGATTTCTTGTGTCATTTTCATTCTTGATTAAATTCTTCTTCTCTTCTGCTAGGATTAGTGTGGAAGTGTCTTTCATTTCCTGACATGTGGTATCAGAGATAAGGTATACCCTGACAAGTGAGTTATCATAGCAGTGTTATGATTTGGTAAGTATATCAGATCTTGATTTTCCAATATTGAATATGAGAACTAAACCCTAGGTACAATAAGAGTCGTAATACATAAATTATGTTAAAGATCATGGTAAAGAATGGAAAGTAGTTCCAGAATAGAGATAGATAAATTCAATGGCCAGAATTTTGAGCTTTGGAAGCTTAAAATGGAAGATATTCTTGTAGATCGAGAAAAATGGACAATGGTCTGTTCAGGTACCCAACCGGTATGCATGTTGAAGGAAGAATGGGAGAAAATCGAAATAAGAGAAAGAAGTATGATTCGGATTTGTCTTGTAGATTCGATGTTGTCGAATGTCTCAGGTGAATATTTGACCAAGAAACTGTGGTACAAGCTGGAAAGCTCATACTAGTCAAAATATCTGGTAAATAAGTTATTTCTCAGAAAGAAATTGTATCTTCTGAGGATGAGTGATGGCAGTTCGGTGAATGAGCATTTAAATGTGTTTAATACCATGTTAAGCTAGTTATCATCTGTGGATATTAATATCACTGATGAGGATAAGTGTATCAACTATTATGTTCTTTTCCATGCTCTTGGAATATATCATACGTGGCTATTGGGAGTAATACAACCACACTAGCACTAGAGGATGTGGTTGCTTCTCTGTTGTTGGAAGAAATGAGAAGGAAGAACATGGAAGGATCGACCAAATATGATCTAGTAGTGAGAGGTTGACCGACAGATAGAGATAAAGGTAGATTATCTGGTAGAAAGTCCAAGTTGAAGGGTAGATCTAAATCCTCGGTTCAGTCGATGCGAAGATGCTGGAAATGCAGTAAAGTTGGGCATTATAAAAAGGACTGTAAGTTGAAGGAAACAAAAGTTAGTGTTGGATCCGATGAGAAGCAATCGATTGAGAGAAAGACAACCTCAAATAAGGGAGGTGATGTGCACCTGGCATCAACCAGTACACAGTTGGATCACGACGTTTGGTTGATTGACTCAGGATAATCCTATCATATGAGACCACATAAATAATGGTTATGTGAGTATGAATGATATGATGGGGGTGATGTGTTCTTGGGGGAAAAATCTAAAACCAAAATTGTCGGACGAGGAAGAGTTCGACTGACACTACAGGATGGGAGGAAAAGAACTCTTCCAAGTGTGCTAAACATTTAAGGTTTGAAAAAAAACCTAATATCTGTCAAAAAGATGAGTGATGTAGGTGTGCATACTCTATTTCAGAAGGATTCATGCAATATGGTTAGAGGTGCGATGGTCTTAATGAAAGGAGTTTGGATAGGTACCCTGTACAAGATGATAGATAATGTAGAATCAACTGGATGCAACAACATTGTTGCTCCTGAAATTGACTCGATTGTGACTCAACTCGAATCAATGCTGACACAACTCGAATTGACTCGAGCCAAGTCAGTTCAAACCGACTCGACAAGACATGATAAAATTGAGAATAGGTTATGGCATGAGAGGATGGGACACATTGGAGAAAAAGGACTTTGAGCTATGCAAAGAAAAGGTATGGTGGAAGGATTTCCTGAATGTGGTTTAGAGGTCAACCTTTTTGAACATTGAATATATGGAAAACAAATTTGGGCGAGGTTCCCATCTGGAGTGACAAGGGAAAATGGGATTCTAGAACTGGTGCATAGTGACGTGTTTGGACCGATTACAGTGCCTTCACTTGGTGCATCCTTGCATTATGTTTCCTTCATATATGATTTTTCCAGGAAGACATGGATATATTTCCCGAGGAAGAAATCATAGGTTTTCGAGAGATTTAAGGAGTTTAAAGCTCTCATGGAAAACCAGACAAAGAAGAGGATTAAAGTGTTGAGAACTGACAATGGTGGTGAATTATGTGGAAATGAATTTGATCAGTTCTGTAAGAAGTGTGGAATATCACAACAAAACACCACACCATATACCCCACAAAAAATGAAGTTTCCGAGAGAATGAACAAAACGTTGATGGATAAGGAAAGGAGCATGCTTAGTGGTGCTAGGGTTGCACAAGAATTTTGGGCGGAGGCAGTCGACACTGCAAGATATATGGTAAATATGTCTCCTTCGTTGGTGCTAGTTGACACAACTCTAAATGAGGTATGGTATGGTAAGAACCCTTCGGTGCACATCTCAAATTATTTGGTTGTGATGCATTTGTGCATGTTCCCAAGGAAAAGAGGAGCAAGTTGGACAAGAAGGAAGTCAAATGTATTTTAATTGGATATAAAGAAGGAATGAAAGGATGTAAGCTCTAGGATCCTGCATCAAGGAGAATTGTGTATAGTCGAGATGTGGTATTTAGAGAAGTTGGAGGTAATTCTAAACCTGAGGAAGCTATTCAGATTGAGAATAATCCTGATACAGTGAGGTTTGAACTGAGGAATGAAGAAGATGATTTAGATGAGTCGACTGAATTTGAGGACGAGGTGGAACCTCTGACTCCAGTGCTAAGGAGATCAGAAAGAATAAGAAAACTAGTTGAGAGGTATAATCCTCCTGACTTCCGTTCCACATATGTGCTAACTTCCATAGATGATGAGCCCAAGTCAGTTGGTGAGGAAGTCGACTCGGTAGAGCGTAAAATTTGGAAGGATTCCATGGTAGAAAAGATGGAATCCTTTAAAAAGAATGAGACATGGGATTTAGTCAAGTTACCTAGTATAAGAAATACCGTTAGTAGCAAGTGGGTGTTGAAGAAGAAGATGAATGTCGCAGGACAAGCCGATAAGTTCAAATCTCGACTAGGAGAAAAAGGTTATTGCCAAGTTGAGGGAGTTAGCTTCAGTGAGATTTTTTCCCCTATTGCAAAACTAAATTCCACTAGAGTACTAATGTCTCTGGATGCATCATTCGATCTAGACATAGAATAGATGGATGTGAAGAGAGTGTTCCTACATGGGGACCTGGAAGAAGAAATTTACATGAAACAACCCAAAGGATTTGTAGTAAAGGGAAAGAAAGAGTTGGTGTGCAAACTCAAAAGATCCCTTTATGGTCTAAAGCAATTGCCAAGGATGTGGTACTAGAATTTTGACACATACATCCTTAGTTTGGGATTTGTGAGAGGCAAAGTTGACCCCTTCATATTTTATGAGGAATAAGGTGGGCATTTTAGATATGTAGCTTTGTATGTCGATGACATGTTGTTGATTGGAAACAACATGGATGAAATAAAGGAGGTGAAGAAGCAACTATCCTCCAAGTTTGACATGAAGGATATCGGTGCAACTAATTTCATTATGGGAATGGAGATTAAGAGAGATCGAGCTGCTAGAAATATTTGGCTAAATCAGACGAAGTGTATTGAAATAGTTCTGAAACAGTTCAACATGTAGGATTGGAGCAAGGCTTATTGCTAAACAATGTCCAAAGACACAGGACAAAATAGAGGACATAGCATGTGTTCCCTATGAAAGTGTTGTTGGTAGTCTAATGTATGCAATGGTATGCACTCGACTATACATTTCCCATGAAGTGGGAATGTTGAGAAGATACATGTTGACACCTGGAAAGGAGCACTGGATAGTTGTCAAGAGAGTATTCAGGTATTTGTGTGGCACAAAGGACTATGCTATATGCTACCAAGGAAAACCTGGAGGTGATAGTGGTAAAGTAAATGTACATGGCTTTGTCGATGCCGACTAGTTTGGAGATCTAGATCGACGAAGGTCAAGCAATGGATATGTCTTCAAAATGTTTGGTGGAGTAATAAGCTGGATGAGTAAGAAACAGGCCGTCATAGCCTTGTCAACAACATAAGATGAATACATGGCGGCCACTCATGAAAGCAAAGAAGTAATATGGCTTCAAAGGTTGTGTTCAGGAATCAGGTTTGAGGAGAGAGCTATGAAGGTGAGCTGTGACAGTCAAAGCACAATATTTATGGAAAAGAACCATGCTTATCATTCAAAGACTAAGCACATTGATGTACAATACCATTTCATGATAGATATTGTGGAAAGTAACAAGGTGATACTGGAGAAAGTAGACATGTTGGAAAACATAGAAGCCTCATTGACCAAGTCTATGAGTGTTGTGAATTTCTCTTGGTGCAGAGAAGCAATGGGAATTGTTGCCCTGGGTTGTGAATGAAAGTTCAAGAATCTCCTGTTTCAACGAATACGACAACAAGTGGGAGAATGTTGGGTTTTTATATTTGTTCTAGAGAAAGTCTAGTCGAGGTAGATCGACTGATGGTCGAAGGTTGAGGTGGATCAACAATAGTCAAGGTCAAGGTGGATCGAAAACAAGTCGAAGGTCGAGGGAGTCGATTGAGGAAAGTCAAAGTTGAAGATATCGACGATAATTCAACCGACAAGAGGTCGAAGTGTGGGCGTGAGACGACCAAATGGAGACCGAATAAAGGCCAACTGGTAACCCAACTTGGAGGTGACTGTAACAGAATCTTGATATTTGCAGGTGTTATAGCCCTAAAATTCCCCACCTATGCATACATGGCATTGGCTTTGGTACTTGCATAATTTTCCATTTCACTGTTGAGGAACTCTATTTAAAAAATTATTTTTTGGAGCATGTACATGCCCTGCTACATTACTGCCCATGTACATATGCTTCCTACATGCTAGACAACCCACGTACATACTCTAGATACACACTAAACAACTCACATTTACCTCCAAAAGTTGCAAAAAAAAAGAAGTTGTAAGGAATTTAGTGGAGTTTACGGGCTATTGGAGGTTTCCCAACCAATTCACCTATTGTAGCCCATCCACAACCAAATAAATATCCTTTTTTCATATAAAAGGAGGTCTTGGGGTTTCATTCCAACATCAAGCATTAGAACGGTGAAACTCTGCCCAAATCCCTTTCCTTCCTTTCCTAAGTATTTGCAACCTTTTTTGAGTTATTGCCTCAACATTCCCTCTTTAGCCCTTTTCTCCCATACAATCCCTTCCCTTCCCTTGAAGTGATCAACTGATTGTGAGAGAAGGAATTTGGAAGGTGCACGTGGAGCAATGTCAAGAGGAGCCCGGACCAGGTTCACGGAGCGTCGACCTACAAAGGTTGTAATTTCCAATCTTTGAATATTTAATAAAATAATCTTTTTCCCTGTCCCAAATGATATCTTTATGTATTTTATTTGGTTTATGCATAATGAGTTATATCTAACCCTAATTGATGAATAGAAATAGAATATTTGTAGCATTGTTTGCCTAATCTTTGATGCAGATCAGCTTTGGGAGGAGACCAACATCCAAGGAAGCAACAAAGCTCGAGGAGGTCAGCATCGAACATTTCGACCAAAGGTACTACTTTTGACTTACTCTTCTATCACTTTTTGTTCATCTGTGTGGAATGTTTGGGGTAGTGTAGCAATTAGATTGTGTTTTAAGGGAGTTCATAGCTCTGTCTATACTTAGAACCCTAGTATAGTTATAGGGGGATTTTCCCGCTAGCAGAATTGGCGACTCGACTGGGGAGTCTCTCTAGGGTTTTAGAGGGAGGTTTTTGGGTTTACAATTGGCTCATTGATTGCCTTTTAAGTTTCATTCAAGTTCACTAAGTCTTTTAAGGGTCTTTGGTCACCTGCAAGGTGCCTACTAGCTTTCCCTACCCTGTTGGTTTGCCTAGTCTTTTTCTTTTTGAAAAGTCTCAGAGGTGTACATGCTCTGATTTGGCTCATCCCACATACATACGCTCCCTGCACAGTAGACAACCCACGTACATATGCAGCCTGCTGATGAAACACCCTGCGTCTCTGTGTCTTGAAAGTGTTTTTTAATAAAGAGAGGTCTGCCTCTTTCCTGATAGAAGTTTAGGCTTCTTAGAAATTTTTTGGACCTTCCAAAGTCTTTGTTTTTGGCCTTAGCTTGGGTTAAATATTCGTTGTTAACTTGTGTCGTAGTTTTATTTTGTTTTCCCTAGAGGTTTAGAGTGAACTTTCAAGTTTTAGATCCTCCTTTGGTTTCTTTTTTGAATACCTGTGTTTACATAGTTGACTTAGGGTCTCTGTCAATCTTGGGTTATGTTTTCTCTTTTTCCTATTTCTTTCTTTGAAAAACAAGAAAGGATTTTACTTTAGTTTTTCTTGTTAAAGAAGTTCGAAAAAAATCAAAAATAATTTTTCTTGCATTTAGTTTGGTAACGTAGCATAGGATGTTTGTTTGCAAAATAAAAGAGTTGTCGTTTCAAAGTTAGAAAAGTTGAATTTTACAAAGAGAGTTACAAGATTTGCTTTAATTTCGAAGTATCTTTTTTCTTTCAAAATTCTCTAAAGTTCTCTTCCTTATTCATCTCTTCAAAACACCATTTAGTTGCATGACCACATCCTTTGCGTAAATCAAGCCTTAGACTTTCTGTTTGTAGGGTTCATCGACTAGTTTAGGATTTTAGGGCCTTGAATTAGGTGTGAAGAGGAAACTCTTCAAGGCCATTTAAACACACATTGGACTCTAATATAAGGAGTGTTTAAAGTCTAGCATCATAAGAGTTAGTTGGGACCCCCCTCTAACACATGGGATAAAAACAAGGTCACATGAGGAAAGGTAGAGGAGATAACCCCTCCAAAGCCGAACCAAACATAGTGGGGATTGTATATTGAGGGTATTTCTTGGGAACAATACTGACCACATTTTCCTACAGAGCTTCATGGACCTCGAATCCATTCAAGATCCTCAGTTTTGTTCCAGAATAATTTATTTCGGCACCCTTGAAGGGCTTCAGAATTTTTATCCTGCTCATTATGATCTGCTCGACCGTCGACTGTACCCGCTTGGCGAGTGACTACAATATGGTAAATTAGTTGCCTATATTTTACAGACTTACATAGGTGATTGTGGGGGTATGCCATTGTACCTAGGGTAGACATCGGATCGCGCTTCGCAGAGTATACACAGAGGGTGCTTCTGTGTTCGAGTTGCACTTACATCGGTTAGTTGCTCTAGTGTCGATTGACATAATTGTCCTTCCCACTAGTTAGTCGACAACTTGATTTATCTTTAGGAAAATTTTAGTGTGTGCTTTGTGTTCCACTCTATTTAAACCTTACTGTGTCAGTTGATCATTTCAAAAAGTGGAAGATCAAAGGCTTCGCTGGTCGCAAAGGCTTCAGAGCCTGTTGCCGGTTACTTTGGAGCCTCCTCCACCACTGTTGAGGTGAAGAATTGATCAAGAAGGATCGTTTGAAGCGACTGGGCCACATGAAACAGTACCCGAGCCTTCTCCGAGAGGAGATTTTCTGAAATTGGAGGAATCTATCATTTTTTACTTCGAGACCGAAGGTTTCAGGCCAACAAATCCTCCAATCACCAACTTTTCAGTGCCGCTCCTAATCCAGATTGTCCCTCCCTAGGTGACATCTTCTGAGCACCAGTTTGTTTGGCGAGCAAAAATGGAAGCAAATGCTACTACTTCATCTGAGAGTCCCCGTATTCCCGTTACGACTAATACTGGAGGGGGAATCGTACCTCCTCCCCCACCTTCTCCTGTCAGGACCACAGTTGTCCCGACACCAGCCACGACTTCGGGCAGTGGTCTGATCCCTTTGACAGATTCGACCACTGTTTCGTTCACTCAAAATGTGACAAACGCTCCCTTCTTATATGGGATGCCCGACTTTGACATGAATTCAGTTCTTACTTAATCTACTTTACAGACCATGGGTCTAGGGGCAGGGAGCTCTAACACTCCCTTGCAAGGATTATTCGTGGGAACTACTACCCATTTTAAATCTATTCCTTATGGTGGGGGTCATATACCTCCTCCGTCCCCTTCACTCGGTGGCACGTTTCAACAACCAATCATGCCTAACGATAATTATAGATTGTTTAGTGGAGGTGGTTTGGGACCTTCATCCTACACAATGTCGGTGGGATCCATGTAGTTCTCTTTGTTTGGTGCATTTGGGAACAACGCTTTTTCTTTGGTCACTTTCCCGACTGGGGGAAACCCCAACTTTGGTCAACAAAACCTTGTGAAAGGTACCATTTCTTCATAGGGAGCGATGATTGGAGTATACTCCACACATGGTCTTGGGAATCCTTGACAGGGATCATTTCCCTTGCAAGGGATGTCGGTCAAGGGAAACCCAGACAAGGTTCTGTACCTATTCCAGGAGGATCAACTGGGGGCATCCCCAACCAAGGTCCCTGGAACATGACACAAAGAACAATCCTTGTGCAGGCTATGTCGTCCAATTTCGGGAGTTAGCCGATGATGCAACAAAAGATGCAATTTCCTTTTGCTGGTTAAGGTCACAGTTTCTAACAAAACCCTGGGTAGCAGTCCAACTTTTCCTGGCAACCTGGTGCCTGTCAAAATCCAAGGCTCTCTTTTCATGTAAATACTCTGCAACCAAAACTACCCTTTTTGGAAACCCTACATTTGCCAGACTTGTCGAGATTATTAAATGACCCGATCTGTGTTGTCCCTGTTATCCCTCACTTTTAGGGATAACTAGGAGATCATGTCTCGAGGCCCACAGGTCCTAGACATGGAGTACCGAGAGCACGATTGACTTTAGCATGGCCTTGGAGGGCCCACCTTTTCTTTCTTTCAACATCTTTATCTTGTCAGCAACAACAACATCCATCACCATCGGCTTAGTTCTGTGTCAGATAAGGTTCTTTCTCCATGAGGTAATTAGTCCGGGTATCATGGTATGTGTCAATTTGATCATTAAAACCATTGAATGTATGCATCTGATTCCTTTTATTTCTAACAACTGCTTGGATATTACATTTTCCCACTTGACCATGTTTGGGGAGGTTGATAGGGTTCCCTAAAAAACCTGTGTCTGTAGGTTTTGGTTTG
Organism: Picea engelmannii; assembly: GCA_009831015.1. NCBI lineage: Eukaryota > Viridiplantae > Streptophyta > Pinopsida > Pinales > Pinaceae > Picea > Picea engelmannii. Next base: position 58,018 of record ML814021.1, on the reverse strand, counting down.
CCACTGGGGGAATTTATGAAAATCCATCATCCACTCCCATCATAGCACCACTGTTTCATCTTGTTTCCCGCCTACTTGTCCCATTCCACTTGTCCAGGCACTGGGTTGACCTATTTTCAAGACTTCATCTTATCTCGTGGGAATAAGGGGATAAAGGCCCAGAAGGTAAAAACAAGATGGTAAAAGATAAAAGCCTAAAAAATTAAACCTCAAGATGCTTCGCCCAGGGATCCATGAGAAAGAAATAAAAGGCTTCTCAGTAAGAAATAAGAGGGACCTGGAAAAATAATAAAATAAAACCAAACCAGAGGATAGGGAGTCTCATCACGAGCCATCCTATTAGGTCCATGGGTACTTAACAGTATGACATTGCCACCAGCTGGTAACTACGCCAGGGCAATGAATCTTGGTTGCATGGCCAAGGGAAAGGGGATCTCATCACCAGCCAGCCTTATCATTTATGTGAAAGTACTTGTGGGTAACGCTACCACCACTGGTCACCATGCCAGGGCAGTGTCCCCTGATTAGCTCTTGAACAAAAAAAAGGAAAAGCAATAAAAGATAAAAGAATGAAAAGAATAAGAATAAAAGGAAAGAATGGGCTTGGAAAAAAGGCATCCAGGATAGGTACAACTCGCCTTCTAACAAAGGCACCCACAGGTAACATTTCTTGCATCCTTGGCCCTCATTGCACCCAAATGCTTGGACTTCCCCTGACCACATCACCCACTTACATGGCTTGGATGAGGTCTCTTCCGGGAACTTCCCTTTTCCAGTGGACACTAGCCCAATATGACGCCTTGTCCTTTTCTCCAGACTTGTATTGTAGTCTTGTGTAACATCTTTGAGTTGTTAATTGATGTTTTAGGGATTTTATGCACATGTTTAATAATATTGATGATGATATGTGATTAACATTGCTATGATCCCTGTGACTGATGAGCCCATGGAGGGTGTAGCTTTTGATGTGCAGGACCATGCCCGATGAACAGGTACCATTTTGGACCGGTACACATGGGGAGATGATCAGTTCGGACCTCCATGGGGATGAAGATCCCATCAAGTGGATGTTGAGACCCCATTAGGGGGAAGAGACAGGACATAGATGGATCAAGGGATTTGCACTAGAGAAGGAGAGGATGTTCCACCAAAGGCACTTTTGCAGAGTTTGACCTAGGGGGATTGACCCTCTTTCAGTGGAAAGTTGGCCTTGGAAGGCCTGGGACGTCACCCTTGATGACCATGCTGTCATCCAACCTATTGGACGTCTTGGGAGGCAGACTGGGTAGTACTGGCACATGTGGCATGATGGAGGAGCCCAATGAGGGCTAACGTTTTTCTCTAGGATGCCCCATTTGCCATAAAAGGGGCTAACGTCTCCTTTGGAGGGGCTTCATGTCTCTTTTCAGCTTGATTAGGGTTTTAAATTTGACATTTTAACGTAAAACAATATGATTTTAGTATTTTGGCCTTGTCGACCTTTTTTATGACCTAAAATGTAAAATTAGGTCATGGTATGGTATAAATGAAGGATTTTCACCTTCATTATTTCATCACAACTTACTCACTCCATAAGGAGGTCTGAAATTGGTGCCCTCTCTTGGGTTATTGGCTGATTTAGTGATGTGCACTTGTTGAAGGAGGATCTTTTTGGCATGTTTTGGTATTTCTCTTAATGGAAGGTGTTACAACTAGGGTTTGTAATGCTATTTCTTGGTGATATGTAAGTATTTTTCTGCAAAACTTCTTGAATGAATGGTTGTAGTTTCATTTCTTGCATATATTTATAATTTTTATGAATAAAACCCTAGCCGACAAGAACACAAGTAGGTCCTTGTCTCATGTCCCCATTGAGAGAGATTTTTCAGCTATTTATTGAAGAAGCAGAGAGCCTAGACGTTGCTACACTCTCATTCCCTCTTCATTCTTGCTAGTTGTACCTTCTACAAGCTAAGAAGAAGGATACACCTTGAAGCCTAGGGTTTCTACACTTTGGGGTCGATTTTTCTAGGGTTTGCTGGTAGAGCCTTGCTGCAACAACACTTTGTTTCATCAAACCCTCTTGTCTTAGTTCATGCTATCTTTCAGCTAGCCATTTTTGCCATTGAGTTAAGGAAGGAGGAGAGAGCACCTAGGCCTAGTTCACCTACGCCAAAGTGAGCCTCTCTCCCCTAAGGTTTTGACTTTGAGGCCTTGCCTTAGCAACACCTCAAAGCTTCTCCCTCTAGTCCTTAGCCGTTTTGACTTTTGCCTCCTTTAGCTCTTGCGTCCTTCACTATTGACTCCATTTAACCCTAAGGCACTGATCTATAGACCTTTTGTGATGAAATGAACCTGATCAAAAATACTCTCAAACTTCTGAATAAAAACCCTAACTTCACTAACCCTAGCCTAAACTAACCTTCTAACACTATATGGCTGCCATCATCTTTAGTCATAATATCATTGGTGCAACAAACACTTTCTTTTATAAGCAATTGAATGGTGTTTAAAGGCATTAATTGAATGAAGTATTGATTTGTTACATTGAATGCCACATCGTTTTAACATTTATTGAAGAAGTGACATATTTATCATTGTTATTTTATAAACATTGACTTCGTCAATATTTATTGTCAAATTGCTTATATGTGTATCAAAAAGTCATTGATTTATATGAAGTACTAACCAAGCAAGCAAGCTTGCATATGCAGTTTCATTGTTTCTTTATTCTTGGGTAGGAATACTTCTTGGTTATTACTTCCGGTTATCTTTTTGGGGCTATAAGCCAAACTTTCTGATTAGGTGGTGACTTGTGAGAGGGATTACTATCACTTTGCTCTGCTAAAGCCTTTTCTCTCCTCAAAACCTCAAGTTAACGAGGACGTCTCCCCTGGGATTTACCTCCCTAAATAGAAAGAACCATCCCATTGTGGTGACATTAGGTGGGATTGGTTCCTGTTACGCCAGTTTGACTCTTCAACTTTAATGACTTGGCGATGGTTTTCTTGAATCATTTCCAGTTGCAGTGAGATACGATGCCGACATCGAGTTGCTGGCCAACTTCGAGCAGACTATTACTGATCATATCTCGAATCATATCTGAGAGTGGTGGCATAGAAAGAGCTTGATTAAGGTCAAGGTCCCTCCTGCATTCTTTCTTGAGTGGTTCTTGAAGTCTTTGGTTACTTGCATGTCCAAAGACATAGCAACGTCCGGGGTGTTTTATGAGGAAGAGGCTATTATGAGAGCCCAACAACTAAAACTGATTTACTCCTAATCTAGCATGCTTTATGAAATAAGGCCAAAAACAAGTCTGGGCCCTACAATGATGGCATAATGGGCTCAAAACAAAGCAAGTCCACGGATCTATTGTCAAATAAGTTACAACAATTGTCGATACAACAGACTGTGGCTAGCCAGACTCCTAGTTCGGCTGCCCCCACTATCTAGATGTCAGATGTACACAGTGTGCAATTAAAAACTCCCAAGGCCAACCAAAAGACCGAGGGAAAAAAGAAACAGAGAAACAAGAAGGGTAAAGGGGATAAAAAGGTTGCTAACAATGTTGGCGAGGGAAAAATCGAGAAGAGAAAGACAAAGTATCTGTGTAATCTTTGCACAGAAGAAAACCCGACTCACCAATTCCCTCGGCTTGCGAAAGCCCAAAAGATACTAGCACAACAACAACCTGTTGTGTTGAAAAACCCTTTTGCATAAGGGAAAAATATGGCTCAGGCTTCCACATCCACGAGCGTGACTGAGGGCAGTCAGGGACCCCCCGCCTGTACTCCTAACAACCCAGCTACAAACTTTTACATGATGAATGTCGATGCTCATTTATCAACTAGGTCTCGTGACTACGGTACGCCAAAATCTGTCGAGAAGGGCAAGGAGGCCACTAACCCATTGAATCCTATTCAAATTGAGAAGATAGTGGGCGAGAATAAGACTCACATCCCTAAATTTGCGTTTAAGAAGGCTTCCCATAACCCAAACACAAGGGCCACTCAGAACTACTCCATTGTGGAGGATCTGACACAGACCCCTTATGCAATGTCTACTCTGGAGGTTCTCCAGAGTTTCTCCTCATAGAGAAAATCTTTGTTGTCCGCCTTGGGAGTGATAGAGACTAGTTTCTCAAGAACGATCATTTTCAATACAATTTACCTTAACCTCATCTTCCTTGCCATGTTGCCTATTAGATAGTAGTGGCATACACCAAAAAATATTTGATGCGAAACATTTTCCGTATGGTGGTTGATGAGGGTGCGTCTACTTGCGTGATGTCGTTGGCATGTTGGAAGGCCATTGGACAACCTGAGTTGTCTCCATCTCCTACGTTGCTTACAACTTTTGATGGTTGATCATTTAGACCACACGATATAATTCCTTCTTTCCCCATGCAGTTAGGGGGTAAAACTGTGTGCGTCGAGGTTGAAGTAGTTGATGTGCCTCTCGACTACAATATTTTGTTAGGATAGAGTTCTACTTACATGATGCATGTGGTGGTTGCCACTATTTTTTGGGTCTTATGCTTTCCACATAAGGGTCGAATTGTAACCATCGAACAATTTTCCTTCTCTCGTCCTGACCCTTCATTGAGGGATTCCATGGTCCTAATGGTTGATAACCTGTAGCCTAGAACTGTCAAATTAGGGGCTAGATTGTTTCCATTGTTGATGGGAAATTTTTATTATCTTCCGCCTTCTAATGCTGTAAAGTTTATATCGATTGTTCCCGACGAGCCGAAGGCTGCAATTTTTCAAGTGTCGTATTTTAAAACGAGCTACTTTCACGACCCATGGATTTTACCTTCCCCATTGGCTTCGATTGAAGGAATAGGGAACCTTGGCATGGCCATGCCCTTATCCACGACTGAGGTTGTGTACAACATTGTCCAGCAAGCCTCAGCCAACCTCGATTCGGAACCCCCACAAGAGCTAGATCCAGTTCTCGAGCCTATTTGGGCTCGTGATTCTCTTTCCTCTCAAGATCCTTTAGACTTGTTATTTCCCTCTGATGAGGTGATTCTAGAGGAAATGACTGGTCCTGACAGACCTTGGGATGATCTACATTATAGATCTTATTTTCTTCTTGAGCTTAGGAGAATAGAGGTGGGAGAGTTTGTTTTGATCGTGAATGGAGATATACCTTGTCCTATCAACCCTCTGGCTACGCATGTAGTTTATGTAGAGGGAAACATGGAAAACATTGTTGTAATGATTCCTATCGATATCTCCAAAACCCCTGGCGTCGTGGAGAAGATTTTCGTCGAAGCAGATTTCTCCCCTGAAGAGATTCGAATTTACACCGAGTTGTTCAAGGAGTTTCGTGATGTTTTTTCCTGGTATTACGAGGATATGATAGGCATCGACCCATGAATTGACGAACACGAAATCACGACTTATCCTAATGTCAAACCGGTCTGACATAAGCCTTGTCCGATCAATCCTCGAAAAGAAGTGGTGATCAAGGCATAAGTAGAGAAACTGCTCAAAGATGGTTTCATCTACCCTGTACAATTGACAAAAGGGGTATCAAACCCGGTTCCTGTCAACAAGAAACAAGGCATGATTCACGTTTGTATGGATTTCCGCAATTTGAAGAAGGCTTTCCTGAAAGACAATTTTCCATCCTCGTTTATTGATCATATTATTGATGAGTGTGTGGCTTGCAAAGTCTTTTCTTTCATGGACGGTTTTTCGGGATATAATCAGATTCAAATCAAACCCCGAGACCAACACAAAACAAATTTTATTTTTCCTTGGGGTACCTTCGCGTATCAAAAGATTCTTTTTGGATTGAATAATGTTGGATCTACCTTTCAACGAGCCATGTCGTTCTCTTTTCATGACCTCAAACACATAGTCAAGGCGTACCTTGATGATATAGCATCACGTTCTCGCAAGATATCCGATCATCTCGCCCATTTACGACTAATATTTGAACGATGTCGCTACTATCTGATTCGCTTGAATCCTAACAAGTACAGTTTTTGCGTGACGTTGGGTCATTTATTAGGTTTCATCATGTTGACAACAAGGATCATGGCCGATCCTCTCAAGGTTGAAGCGATAGTTCAATTGCCTCCCTCGTGCACAATACCCCAGCTTCAGAGCTTACTGGGGAAAGAAAATTGTCGTCGGCGTTTTGTCTCTAATTACATCGAGATCACTAAAGGGTTGATGCATATTCTAAATAAAGGGGTCCCATTCTGTTGGGACGAAGCAACTCAACACTCCTTTGAAGCATTGAAGCATGCCCTGACATCTGCCCCTCTGCTCCAACCTCCTGATTATAACAAAAAATTCTTGTTGTATTTGGCCGCTGAGAGTCAACCATCGACATGGTCTTGGTCCAATAGGATGACATGCTTGAGGAGAACGTTATCTATTATCTTAGCCGAGGCCTGGTTGGACAGGAACTCGACTACTCTCATGTTGAGAAACTTTATTTGGAAAATGTTCATGATGTCCAACGATTTTGTCCCTACATATTACTTCACAAGACCACCGTCATTGCCTTCGTCAACCCTTTCCAATATGTGTTAACGTGATGGGTTATTGGTAGAAAGATCAGTAGATGGATAGTTATCCTACAGGAGTTTGACTTGGATTTTGTCTGTGAAATCCAAAAAGTCATTGGTCTTTGCTAAACTAATTTCAGAACTACCGGTGAAGTCTGGTGATATTATGCCCGAAGAGTCACCTATCAAAGGATATATTTTTTTAATTGCATCTTTGGACCCTTGGTATGGAGATATACTTGTGTATCTTCAGACTTTGAAGTGCCTCGCTTCTACTTCTTGCGATGAGCGTTGATCAATATGACACCAAGAACAAAACTATCTCACTCTCGATGACATTTTGTATCGTCAAGGTGTGGATTTCATTCTTCGATGATGTCTTACCCACAAATAAGAAGAGCTTGTGTTGAACGACTGTCACACTGGAGCATGTGGCAGTCATATGTCTGGGTTGGAAACAATCCAAAAGATTCTACATGCAAGATACTTCTGGCCCTCGTTAATCAAGGATTGTGTAGAGGCGGTCAAGAAGTGTCACCCATGCTAGATCTTCTGTCAGAATATGTGGGCACACCCTGCTCCTATGTTTCCAGTAATTGTTGTCGATCCCTTCACTAAATGGGGGATTGATTTCACTACATGTCACCTGACTTCTGCCAGGGGGCATCGTTATATCATCATAGTAGTAGACTAATTCACTAAGTGGGTTGAAGCTATCCGACGTTTAATAATGATGGGGAAACTGATGCCCTTTTAGTTTTCAATCTGATAGTAGCAAGATTTGGTATCCTGAAGGAGATTGTGACTGACCATGGCAGTCACTTCCAGAATAAAATGATGACTAAGTTAACATCAAATCTTGGGTTCAAACAAGAACATTTTTCACCCTATTACCCGCAAGCAAATGGTCAAGTTGAAGCCGTGAATAAGTCTTTCAAGACTATTCTTCAGCAGATGATCAATTCAGCCAAGTCAAATTGGCATTTGATGTTGTATTTGGCGTTATGGGCATATCGAACGTTTGTGAAGATTGCCACCAATTTTTCACCTTTTCAACTTGTATACAATCTAGAAGAAGTCTTACCCATTGAGTGTTAGATCCCTTCTTTAAAGTTGGAAGTGAAACTACTTCCCGACACTACACCGCTTGAGGAACACCTTTTATATCTCGATCAACTCAATGAGCAGCATCGTGATGCAGCCTTGGCTAACGAGGCTCATAAGAAACATGTCAAGTGTCAGTATGATCGATCCATTCACCCTCATATTTTCTCTGAAGGTGATCTTGTCCTAGTCTATGATGAAGACAAATATCCCCTAGGGAAAGGAAAGTTCAAACCCATGTGGTTCAAACCTTTCATTGTGAAAAGAGGTCTTGAAGAAGGGTGCTTACTGTTTGGTTGATTTCGAGGGAAATGCTTTAGCGGAGCCTAGAAATGGGCTCTACCTTAAGAAGTACTCTTAGGTCGGTCACCTAGGTGGCTTCTTGTATATATGTATAGTCTTTTATACATTTTTGTCTTTTTTGTTTTGTGGACGTGTAGTTATTTATGTATTCTTTTTCACCATGGTAGATGTCAAGTGAATCAGAGGTTTACTTTGGGTTCGTGGATGGCGCTAGCCGACACACAGGGAGGCTTTCTTTCGTAGCTTGGGTAATTTTCACACCTAGAGGCCAGTTACTATTTTCTAGAGATATTTGTTTAGGCGACACAACCAATAATGTTGGCAAGTACAATACAATGATATAATTGTTACGCGATTATTTGTCACATGGAATTTCTCGCCTCCGAGTTTTCTTAGATGCTCAACTGGTTGTGTCCCAATTAAATGGGGTTTACCACGTTTATGAACCCACTCTTAACCGACGATTCCTTAGTGTACGTATCTTAGAATGATCTTTTGATTACATTACGTATATTCATGTTTCTAGGAGATTTAATCATTTAACAGATACTCTAGCTAATCAAGTTTTAGATTTGAATATTACTCACATGTAAAAGAAAAGCACACACATACACATGTAAATACATTTGTAAGAAATGTTATCCATAAAACAAGAAATATGTATATATATATGTCCAAAATAGTGTCATGAGTACAAAAGTGGGCATGAAAGCCTCAAAAGTTATCGGTATACATCGATGGGCTTAAGCCCTCAAAATACATAGTATAAAAAGTTCCCTCGGTATGTAAATGGTTCGATGTTATCTAAGGTCTAGGACTATTGACTCTACTATAGTGAACAACGACGTTCACAAGAATCTGAAATAACTAGACCCAGGTTCGAGGCACCCCTATTACATGTGGTTGCATCGCCGGGGGGATATCCTCGATCTCAGCCATAAGAACTGCATGAGTGAGAGAAGTAAGGTTCCTCTCCACTTGTTGTAGGACTCTATTAGCCTCTCCGACTGGGGGTCCTTCCACAACTGCTGGTCCTCCTGCTGTTGTTGGTCTTGCCTCTGGTCGAGGATGATGCCTAGTCCTGGCAAATTCTGTCGGTTGAACATGTCCCACATCTATACATGACAAATTCACAAGTTAGTACCCTAACACACACATAAAAAGGATATATATGAAGATTAAAAATTTAAAAACTTTAAAAATATATGTTACCTATCTTTCCATGCTCTTCGTCAGGAGGCATAGGAATGTATGGATCTCTAAGGAAGCTAATCCCTGCATAGGGATAATCCTCTATAACTAGGATCTGACGTGCTCACCAGTCGAAGAATTTTTCATCGAAGGCCTCTACAGTCCTTCCTCCACCATGTTTAGGAATTAAAACTGCCCAGCTGCTCACTGCTGGGAAGGAGGCAATATGCCCCTGTACTGTCTCTCTAGGAATGATACTGGGCACCCTCTCTAAGAAGAAGGAATATAAGATGGTACCAAACCCGAAGTTATTGTTGGTACGCCTACTACACTCTGTGAGTTGTCTCTTCATGCATACTAGCATGGTAGTACTCCAGTCAAATATTGTCGCCTCCAAACATTGAATTTCACAGTGCATATGTGTACGTGAGGCCTGATGGAGTGCTATGGATACAATAATCAGCTCAATCATGAGTAGAATCACTCATAGAGAGAGGCTGGTGATCTTGTTAATTGACACCCGAGAACCCACTTTCTCAGTACCAGACTCACACTTCATATTGATATAGGCCTCGATGTTGAACAACCCCGGAGGAAAGGTCCTCAAGTTAACCAGTTTGCCTCTTCTGGAGAGGGCGTTCAAGAAGTAAATATCCTCTGTAGTTGAGGTCAGTGATTGACCCTCTAGTATAAAAGCTTTTGCATCAGGATTCCAATACTCCACAAGAACGTTAAGCAACCTCGATTGTGCCCTCATGAACGAACACTGGAATAAATTCCATAAGACACACTGTTTTAGTGAAGCGATAGCCATAGGGTCCTCCTTGACCAAGACATCCATATCCTCATGCTTCGTCTCCCTCCAGTGAACATACATCTTGTCACATATAAAAAGTCGGAGAGGGATTAATACTTGTGTTTTCTTTTTCAATACAAAAGGAGGTGTACGCGGGCTATAGACTACACAATCATGTATGTACTCGGGTTGCTTATTACTCTGCCCAAGTACATACATGGGCTGGCCTTGAAAAACCTGTGTACATGCAAATGTGACCCTTTTATAAGGGTGCATGCCTCCCAAACTCAAAACTAACTACAAATGAATGAATTGAAATGCAAGAGGAGAGAATTTATACTTACTTGGTCCAAGTAGGAGGGTTTTTCGTCCACCGTAGCTCCCATATTTCACTATTTTGATGAAGGTTTTTTTTGACTTTGTTGTTAATTTCCAAATTGCAATGGTAAAAATGAGTTGTACACCTCTATTTATAGACTTTTTTGGCCCTTTTTTCCCTAATTTGGTCCCCCTTTTCACTTCTCCTGGCTTGGTGGCTACTCGAGTTCACTTTTGAGTTAGTCGTTTTGGTAGACTTATCCTTTCGGTTTGGTGATTATTTTTTAGATGGGTTACATTAACATAATCCCATGGTAAAAGTCATTTTTCCAACTTTTTCATATAAGTTAGGTTTTCACTCCCAAATTTCTGCATCTCATTGTATTTTACGCTTTTCCATAGGATCGACCCCATCGAAGTGCGACACATAACCTTCTCTACTGCTTTAGAAGTGTCGTAAGTAGGTGGTAGAGCCTACCTCTACATGGATTCCCTAGGTATATCCTTTGCTTCATTTTGGCTTCCATGCTGTCAGTTTTGACTATAGGCTTGGGAGTCCTTATTAGTCTCGTCATGATTACATATTGAATCCTCATTCTTCTTGCTAATCATCATTCTTGGCCCTACCCTCGGGACTCCTTAATGAGAATGCTTTTTTTTCTTTCAAGCTCGCTTTAAATTTTGAAAGCAACATCCAACGATACTATATTTATTCTTTTCGATCTCGTATGGATTACTTGAGAAAAGTAGCCCCCTGGAGTATTCTTTAAGCCCTTTTCAGAATCTCTAAATTTGAAAAGATTGCCAAGCGATCTTGTTTCCCTTCACACTCACCAAACGCAAATTTGAAGGCACATCTGTCCAGCGGTAGTTTACCCCTTTTTCGATCCGGATGGCTAATTTTACGAATAAAGGTACACCTTGGGAGATTCGTCTCACCGGGAGTTCTCCTCAATTATATTTTATACTTTTTGGGCTAAGAAGACTAAACTTAGAAAAAGGCTATGAGTCCATAGTTAATCTCTTTTCAGACTCCTTAAAATTGAAAAGATAGACGAGTGATATTGTCTTTGTCACACTTTTAAAAACAATTTTGAAAAGACATCCTTTCGATGCAAGTTTACCCCTTTTTCGAGTCGACTTGACTAATTGCGAAAAAGGTACTCCCTGGAGTCTTCTTTTTGCATTTTTTCAGACTCTCTAAACATGAAAAAACCACCGATCTTACCTTCTTTGGGCTCGTAAAATTTACAGGGAAGGAGTCTTCTTGTGTCACGCTTAATCGCATTGCGGGTATCATATTTGCGTCTTTGGCCTAATGTCGGCTCCATGTTTCTCTCAACTAGACCTTTAAATAATTCCTTATATGCGAGCCTTGCATCACTTTTTACCTCTACAATTTGACACCTTGACCCATGGAGGAATTTTCCCCGAGTGTCCTTATCCTGCACATGTCTCCTTTCCTTGAGAATCAATATGTTCCATGCTCTTGGAACCAATTTTCTTGATAGCGACACTCGTTCCTTATTTGTAACGTAGCATTCTTTTATTCTTTTTCAAGATCATTTAAAAATTGAAAAAGACAAAAAGATCAAATATTCCAAAAAGAGGGGACGAGAAATATACATTCTTTTTTTGGCAGCAAAGATATTCTCCCTTGGGCAAAGCACATCCTTCTGTTTGTTCATCAAGCATTGGGATCTAGTATGACCTTAGGAAGTTGTTCTCGCTACATAGAGATATGTCCTCCTCCATTTGGTTACTCTTCCAAACATATGGAGAGTTTGCGGTGCCTCTTGCATCACAGACTTATGTCAATGTTACGCTACCCGAGTCTGATCATCTTTCGTGATTTTTTCCAAGGGAAGTTTTATCCAAATTGATTCAAACTTTCTATAGTTTGTCTCTTGAATTTCATGAGTCGACCATCCCTTGAGTCCAGTCAAGTCCAGATTCAAAATCGATGAAGTTCTCTACTTGATCATCGAGATCCTATAGTATTTTCTCGACGGCTTGTCGAAGACCTCAAAGTAGTGATTCTTACACTCCCATTGTACTCTTACCTAAGTTTTGAAGATCTTGAAGTTGTTGCTCGAGCTATGAAGTTTTCATGATCTCCATCCACAGGCGTCACTAGCTTCTTGAAGATGCATATTGTACTTGTATATCTTCGACTGATTTTGAGATGTATATTCATTGTGTATTTGTCGTGGCTACACTTTATACATTTATATGACATATATCTGTAGTGCACTTGATTGGAAGCCATGATTTAGTTCATCCCGAGCATGGGTATGCCCGCCTGAGAGAGATAATTGTTGTTTTGCAGATGGCACCTCCCAAACTCTGGTCTCGGGATCACTCAACTTCATGCATTCTCACTGGTAAAGATATTATAATGTATTTCGACCATCAATTTCTCTTCTGGCCTCATACATTAAGGGGTATCTGTTATATCCCTAAAATTCCCTACCTATGAATACATGGCATTGGGCTTCCTACTTGCATAATTTTCCATTTCATTGCTGAGGAACTCTATTTAAAAAACTATTTTTTTGAGCATGTACACACCCTGCTGCACTACTTCCCACGTACATATTCTTGCTGCATGCTAGAAAACCCACGTACATATGCTAGTTGCACACTAAAAAACCCGCGTTTACCTCCAAAAGTTGTAAGGAATTCAGTGGAGTTTATGGGCTATTGGAGGTTTCCCAACCAATTCACATGTTGTAGACCGTCCCAAAAATGAATAACTATCCTTTTGTCATATAAAAGGAGGTCTTGGGGTATCATTCCAACATCAAGAATTAGAATGATGAAACTCTGCCCAAATCCCTTTCCTTCCTTGCCCAAGTATTTGTAGCCTATTTTGAGTTCTTTCCTCAATATTCTCTCTCTAGCCATTTTCTCCCATACAATCCCTTCCCTTCCCTTGAACTGATCAGTTGATTATGAGAGAAGGAATTTGGAAGGTGCACTTGGAGCAATGTGAAGAGAAGCCCGAACTAGGTTCATGGAGCGTCGACCTGCAAAGGTTGTAATTTCCAATCTTTGAATATTGAATAAAATAATATTTTTCCCTGTCCCAAATGATATCTTTATGTATTTTATTTGGTTTATGCATAATGAGTTATATCTAACCCTAATTGATGAATATAAATAGAATATTTGTAGCATTGTTTTCTTAAGCTTTGATGCAGGTCAACTTTGGGAGGAGACAAACATCCAAGGAAGCAACAAAGCTCGAGGAGGTCATCATCAAACGTTTGGACCAAAGGTATTGCTTCTAACTTACTCTTCTATCACTTTTTTTTCATTTGTGTGGAATGTTTGGGGTAGTGTAGGAATTAGATTTTCTTTTAAGGAAGTTCATAGCTCTGTCTATGCTTAAAACCCTCATATACTTATAGGGGGATTTTCCCGCTAGCAGTAGGATTTGTAGCCAATGATATGCATGGATCTGTAACCATTTTTGGGCATCAATATTTAGGGTTTTCCTATTGTAAAGCCTATAAATAGGTGTGTTGTAAGGCCATAAAGGCTAATGCTGTAATGCACTAATGTAGGTTAATGCATGTGTAATTGTAGGTTGCTAGTCATGCATATGTAAGCCATATTAGCTATATCGTTGTTCTTGCGCAGGAAAGAAGGTATGATGTCGATTATGTATTAGGTGTGGACCAAGGTTAGACATGTAACATTTTATTCTGAATGAATAAGACAAAAAGAGAGCAAAATTATCAAAGGAATGCTTCTTTTTCTAGTTAAGGGTTTCTAGGGTAAAATCTCGGTGTACTGTGTGATTGCTTGTGTCATTTGCGTTCTTGATTAAATTCTTCTTCTCTTATGCTAGGATTAGTGTGGAAGTGTCTTTCATTTCATGACATAATAGATAAATTTTGATGCAAAACATTCCTTAATTCAGAGACCAAGTCAAATTTAGGGTGAACAATTGGTTTTTAAAAGATTAACCTTTCCAGATAGGGAGGTAAACTAGATGACTGGGGAAGCTGTAAATGTTGGGAAGTTTGATTTATTTCAACATTATCATTTATTTGTTTGGGAGTTTCCTCCTTTGAATCTTCTTCAATAATTGTAGGAGAGTTATTATTGAGCATCTTTCTTGACCTAAGTTGAATTTCTTGTAATTCCACTGGGGTGACCAGATAGGTAGGAAAGGGTTGTAACTCAATGTTGAAAGTAGGTTGAGCTACCTTATTATTGGGGTTAGGAATTGGTTGGGAAAACAACTATGTAGGTCTCATAGGTTGGGTGGATGGAAGTTGTAGTTGTTTGTGTTAGGATATTTAGACACTTAGGAGTTAGTTAAGATCTACTTGGTCTAATATGTTGTTAGGTAAAAGTGTGTTTCTTTAGTATGCATTAGTATGCATTTGTAGTTAGGAAATCCGACGGTCA